>JAXCGZ010016305.1:0-23611 GCA_037179515.1 Halocaridina rubra
CGAAAGGTCCAGCCTTACTTCCTCTGCTTCAATTAATCTGCATCCACCCACAAATAGGGACTAATAGTGACATAAAATGCAACAAAACAAATAAATATATATATATATATATATATATATATATATATATATATATATATATATATATATATATATATATATATATATATATATATATATATATATATATATATATATATATATATATATATATATATATATATATATATATATATATATATATATATATATATAGGGGGTCCCCGTTTTAAATCGTTCTGAATTATGTCGTTTTTAGGTTACATCAGAGACCAATAAATAAGTAATAAACTATCAATAAATAAATTTTTAGACATACCAGTCATCCAGATGCAAACCAACCACAGTAGTAAAGGTAAGCAATACTGTATAGTGTACTATAACTTTTTTACTAAATTAGAATAAGAACTTAGATTATTTTTCTATCTATCAGAGTATTTATTTTTAGCACTGTGGGGGACATAGGTTTGGATTATACAGTAGGTGTGTTCCAATTGAAGTCAACATCCGACAAAAGTCAACTGTCAGGAACGGAACCCTGATGAAAAGTGGGAACCCCCTGTATATATATCTATCTGGGTGTGCATATATATATATATATATATATATATATATATATATATATATATATATATATATATATATATATATATATATATATATACTATATATATATATATATATATATATATATATATATATATATATATATATGAATGAAACTGTAAAGTCCGAAAATAATAGGTATCTAGACTGAGAAAGAATATGTGTAACTGGCATGGGGAGACTCCAAAGCATCAAGAACCATAGAATAGAAAGACTGAAGGGAAAGGAAGAAACAAATAACAACATGTTGCCACTCCACTTGGGGAAGCTGCAGAGGAGGAGGAACAAACCCTCTCTCTCTCATCATTATGAGATTTATAACACCTATGTTAACACTCTAATCTCACGTTAGATAAGGAAATATTACTTTATGCTCTCTCTCCTCTCTCTCTCTCTCTCTCTCTCTCTCTCTCTCTCTCTCTCTCTCTCTCTCTCTCTCTCTCTTAAGCATAGAAATGGAAAAAGAAAGCCCAGAATTTATTAGGATACATTTTTTTTATGAGTGTGACACTGGGACAGGCAAGAAAATTGCCCTCAGCAATAAAGGCCAGGGTACGAAGAAAGCATTAAGACGAAGAAAAGGTATAAGATTAAAGACAAGGCAGAGATGAGGTAATGATACACAATAGGAAAAGGACAGGCTGAAAGAATATTCAAAGTACTGAGGACCTAAAGATATGGCAGGATTAGGCCCTGAGATGACAACAGATCCATTTTTTGAAGGAACATAGGTTATAAGAATTAGGAAAGATAGAAGGGGGAAGTTCCAGAGTTTGGAGGTAGATGGGAAGCAGCAGTTGCTGCACCGAACAATCCGTGAGTTACAAATCTCCACTCAGTACCTGTGAGACGAGGCCGCTTGGTAGTGTCAAGTTGCCTCACCAGTGGGGGAGGGATGCAACTCGTCAACTCATCAGAGCAGCAATGGAAGTTGTAGCGATAGAAAAGAGATAGGGATGATACCTTACGCTGAAGAGAAAGAGAATCCAGATTAATAGTTAGAGAAAGGTCATATAATTATCAAGGAGACAAGTATAAGAAGAGGCACCCCAGAAGTGCGAGCAGTAATTTAGGCAGGGACGGATAAAACTTTTAAAGATTTATGTAACTGTAAAAAGGAAAAGTAATGATGAAAATGAAATAGAACCCCCAATCTTTAGACTGCAGATTTGGGAATTTGGATCAAGAGATTCCTCCAAGAAAGGCTAAAGGCTATCAGGTAATATATTAATAGAATTAAGGGGATAAATTTTGTTAGTTTCAAAGACAATAGGGCTATCGGAGGAGACGATAAAGAGATAGCCAGTCATCTACACTCATGAAAGACACACACAAACTTAAGGTTACAGAACTCATCCCATCTACTGGGAGGCATATTTACCATGATCGACTTAAGGCTCTGGGACTGTTCTCATTAAAATCTCGCAGACTAAGAGGTTAGCTCATTGGAGTAATTGAATAATGGAAATAAGGGTATATTATTATTATTACATACATCACGGTGAGTATATACTGAGTATGTATTAATATGAAGTAATTCCTCGGCATGAACAGCAGGTTTTATAAGGTATTAATTGTAACTTTACAACTTCCTGTAACTCTCTAAGAAATTAATACACCTTGTTCTCAGAATAACGTGGAGATAGGTTCTCAGAAGTGATGGGTAAATGGAAAATCGCGTGAAAAAATTAGTCATTTTCCATAGGAAGCAATGATAAAGGGCATAGCTCATTCCATAACCATCCATAGACACACTATACCAAAGATATAAGATAAGTAAAACAAATTTTATAAGTACATAACAAAGCAAAAAGACCTGTAGTTATTTATATTAACATGCAAATAGTGTACAGTATAAAATATATACAGATTTACTGTACAGTAAACAAGTTAATGCACTCTATTATGCTGTTGACAACAGGCTTACACTGGGACATGCATGGTGGCCAGACACACTATACCAAAGATATAAGATAAGTAAAACATATTTTATAAGTACATAACAAAGCAGAAAGACCTGTAGTTATTTAAATTAAAATGCAAATAGTGTACAGTATAAGATATACTACTGTACAATAAACAAGTTAATGCACTCTATTAGGCCGTTGGCAACAGGCTTACATTGGGACGTTCAGGGTGGCCAGTATTGCCAGATAAAGCAGATGTTTTTATTTTCAAATGTATGGTACATTTTAAGATATATATTAATTACAAGATGGTAGTACTGCAATTCAAATAAAAATATACTTCATCTTTAAGATACTTGCAATAACTTACCAGCTTACTAATATTTTTCTTATATTTATCATTTGTCTCATTCATCTATTCTGGCAACACAGATGGTGGCGGTGAGGACGAGGATGAATATGTTTTGTCATACTTCCGTATCAGCTGATGTACCCTCGCACCCTATTTCCCTGACAATATTATATCGGAGTATCTTTGCAGTTTGTTCTTGATGATTTTTTTCAATTTTCTTCATAACATTCGATCGCATTAAGCGGTAGAAGAGGAGTAGGATGAGGGAGAACGAACGGTAGAAGAGGAGTAGGATACGGGAGAACGAACGGTAGAAGAGGAGTAGGATGGGGGAGAACGAACCTCTATCGGCAAACGTTTTGCTACTTCTGTATCAGCTGATGCACCCTCACATGCTATTTCCCTGACGATAATATATTGAAAATATATTTGCTGTTTGTTCTTAATGCTTTTTATCAATTTTCTTCATAATATCCGATCGCATTAAGCGGTAGAAGAGAAGTAGGATGAGGGAGAACGAACCTCTATCGGCAAACGTTTTGCTACTTCCGTATCAGCTGATGCATCCTCGCACTCTATTGCCATGACGATATTATATTGAAAATATGTTTTCTGTTTGTTCTTAATGCTTTTTTTCAATTTTCTTCATAATATTCAATCGCATTAAGCAGTAGAAGAGGATGAGGATGGCGCAAAAGTGCCTCCGAGACGGTCGAATTTTTACTAAAATGAAAATCCTTGAAACTTTATAACTTTCTGTAACTCTCTAAGAAATTTATACACCTAGTTCTCAGAATAACGCGGAGATAGGTTCTAAGAGGTGAGGGGTAAATGGAAAATCGCATGAAAAAAAATGAGTCATTTTCCATAGGAAATAATTATAAAGCGCATAACTCATTCCACAACCATCCATAGACACACTATCCCAAAGATATAAGATAAGTAAAACATATTCTATAAGTAAATAACAAAGCAGAAAGAACTGTAGTTATTTATATTAACATGCAAGTAGTCTCCGTGGCAAAATGGTAGCGTCTGCGACTCTGAGGCGGCAGGTCGAGGGTTCTCGCCCCGTCAAGGACTGAGGTTGGTAAGGGCATACACTCAGGGTAACGATTACATCTGCCAAAACAAGTCCTTCGTAAGAAGGCAACCGTCCTAGCCCTTAGTACAAAAGGGAGTTCGTGACGTAAAACCAAATCCAATCAGTGTACAGTATAAAAGATACAGATTTACAGTACAGTAAACAAATTAATGCACTCTATTATGCCGTGGCAACAGGCTTACACTGGGACGTGCATGGTGGCCAGTGTTGCCCGATAAGGCGGATGTTTTTATTTTCGTATGTATGGTACATTTTAAGATATATGTTACTTACAAGATAGTAGTTCTGTAATTTAAATAAAAATATACCTCATCTTTAAGATACTTGAAATAACTTACCAGCTTACAAGTATATTTTTTATATATATTTTTACTCTCATTCCTCTATTCTGGCAACACTGATGGTGGCGGTGAGGACGAGGATGCATACGTTTTGTCACGCATCCGTATCAGCTGAAGCACCCTCGCACGCTATTTCCCTGACGATATTAAATCGAAAGTATGTTTGCTGTTTGTTCTTAATGCTTCTTTTCAATCTTCTTCATAATATTCGATCGCATTAAGCGGTAGAAGAGGAGTAGGTTGCGGGAAAACAAACCTCTATCGGCAAACGTTTTGCTACTTCCGTGTCAGCTGATGCACCCTCACACGCTATTTCCCTGCCGATATCATATTGAAAATATGTTTGCTGTTTGTTCCTAATGCTTGTTTTCAGTTTTCTTCATAATATCTGATAGCATTGAGCGGTAGAAGAGGAGTAGGATAAGGGAAAACGAACATCTATCAGCAAATGATTTGCTACTTCTATATCAGCTGAGTCATCCTCACACGCTATGTCCCTGACGATATTATATTGAAAATATGCTTCCTGTTTTTTCTTAATGCTTTTTTTCAATTTTCTTCATAATATCCAATCGCATTAAGCAGGAGAGAAAGAGGAGGATGGCGGAAAAGCGCCTCCGAGGCAGTTGATTTTTTACTAAAATGAAATTTTTTTTAAATATTTTGTGCATGAGAGTTATTCGCAAATTTTACTCTTTTTTTTTTACTATTATATTTTACGGGTGTTATTGTAATTTTGTGGATAAAAAAAAAGCTGAAAAAAGGAACAAGGTGTACGTATTTATAATATTTTCTCTATATTAACTAAATGACCCTTCCTATCCCTTTTATACTGCATATATATATATATATATATATATATAATATATATATATATATATATATATATATATATATATATAATATATATATATATATATATATATATATATATATATATATATATATATATATATATATTATATATTATATATATATATATATATATATATATATATATATATATATATATATATATAATATATATATATATATAATATATCATATATATATATATACCGTATATTTCGGTGTATAAGTCGATGTTTTAGCCCCCAAAAATCAGCCCAAAATTGAGGGTCGACTTATATAACAATCACAAAAAGCAAACCTTGAAATCTTGTGACATACTGGTGCAGGAAATCAGGCCTAACCATAGGCTAATACCGACGACAGCCTCGGTGCGGTAACTATCGATGTAAATACATGTAGCTATTAATGTAAATACTTGTATTTTAATCAATTCACATTCTGATTCGACACTAATAATGTAATAGAGCTACCATTACCTTAAAATTCCACAAAATGCTATTAACTCAAAGGAAAAAGACCATAACAATGTAAACATCATGCAGCCATTTGTAAAATTTCCGATCAGCTGATCGCTGACGAAACAAAACAATTTACAGTATAAGTGCGTTCACACCAACCCTTTTTTGACCACAGAAATGTTAAATAACAACATCTAGGATAACATCAGATCTTTATTTCTCACTAAAATAAATTACAATAAAAAGTATACAATATGTTTTATTCATTTAAAAACCTTCAAAATTGCTACAATCATCATCATCTGATGCAAAAAGTTCATCAAATAAATCGTCATTTACAGTTTCATCGTAAGGGTCCCAGTCAGAATCTGGTAAGTCAACTTCAGCTTCGTCTTCATCTTCACTCTCATACAGCAGATCATCCTCGGTGCCATCCATTGCATTAGAGATACCGCATTTTTTGAATGACTTTACTATGCTTTCTGTTTTCACATTACCCCAAGACTTTATCAGAAACTCACACAAAACATCCAGATTTTTGTAATAACATACCGGTAGTCTTTAATTAATGCCCGGTGTTTTATATATGGTAACTTTTACACTGCTGCTTAGGCTAGCCTATAACTTAGGCGAGTTTCGTATTTCAACTTTTACACTGCTGCTTAGGCTAGCCGATAGTTTACGGTAGGCGAGTTCTGTATTTTAGAGGTCGACCTATACCTCAGATATTAGCAAAAATCATAAAAAATTACTCTCATTTTTGGGTCGACTTATCTGTAGGCCGACTTATACACCGAAATATATATATATATATATATATATATATATATATATATATATATATATATATATATATATATATATATATATATATATATATATATATATATATATATATATATGGTGATCCTTCGCTCTATCGCGTTTCTTTCTTCGCGAATTCACTGTATCGCAATTTTTTTTTGGCATTTTTTTTTTTTTTGTGGGTATATGCAAAAATATCAAAATATTTAAAAAAAAAATTCCAGTATTTTCATCTTTTAATTGAAAAAAAAATTTAATTACTTAATTGATAAAAAAAATTTATTTCCCAGGCTACAAATGATAAAACAGTAGGAAATAGTAAAAAACACATAAATTTGAACATGTAACTCTGCACCATAGAAAGTACGATACCGGTATCAGCGTTTCGGAAAACGCAAAGGGTCGCCCCTACGTGAGCTAGCATATATTAAAATTTCCAATAGTTTCATGATTTTATTGATAAAAAACGTATTTCTTAGCCTAAGAATAATAAAACAGTAAAAAATAGTAAAAAACATAAATACTAACAGTATTGCACAATGTAAAATACGATACTGGTATCAGTGTTTCGGAAATCAAAAAGGGTCGCACCTACGTGAGCTAGTACATATTGAAATTTTCATTATTTTATTGATACAACAAGTATTTCCTAGCCTAAGAGTAATAAAAAGTAAAAAATAGTAAAAAACAAATTTAGATATATAACTCACAGTATTGCATCATGTGAAATACTGTCCGATAGCGTACAATGTATTGGGGTCGCACCTACGTGAGCTAGCTATATATTAATATTTCAAGTAGTTTCATGATTTTATTGATAAAAAACCGTATTTCTTAGCCTAAGTATAAGAAAACAGTAAAAAAAAGTAAAAAACATAAATACTAACAGCACTGCACCATGTAAAATACGATACCGGTATCAGCGTTTCGATAAAATGCTCGCACTTACGTGAGATAGTTCATGGAATGCTATTGGCTGAAAGAGTGAGAGATCTGTATCATGGGGTCTGATTGGCTTTTTCTTTGAAGTTTGGTTCTCCCACCATCTTCCATTGTCTCGCCTCACTCGTTCAGTCTAACTCACGTGTGCGCCGTTCACGTTGTGCTTATTATTACGTTTTGCTTGTGATCTTTTTACTCGTATTTTAACCTTTGCAATGCCTCCCAAGCATCCTTCATCTTCTAAAGCTTCTGGTAGTGAGCCTAAGCGGCAAAGCAAGATGTTAACCATAACAGATAAGGTGAAACTCTTAAATATGTTGAAAGAAGGAAAAAGGTTTACGGATGTCGGCTGCTATTTTGGCCTCAATGAATAACAGCCGTAAAGCTGTTATTGGCTGCAGAATAATTACCTCTGGCATCTACAAACTCATTACCACCTCATTCACAGTAAGTTTACCTATCACGTACATATAAATTTACATTGCATACTGTTATTTATAAAGTAAAGGGTGGTTTTTTAAGAGCGCAGGGAGAGTTTATACAGTAAACGTAAAAATAATTGTAAAATACCTATGCACATGAGTATGTCATATCATTACCACCTCATTCACATTAAGTTTATCTATCACTTTCATATAAATTTATGGTTGCATGCTGTTATTTATAAAGTAAAGGGAGGTTTGTTAACAGTACAGGGAGGGTTTATACAGTGTAAATGTAAAAATAAATTAAAATATCTATGTACATATAGGGTGATCCTACTTCGCGAAAATTCCTGTATCGCGCCGGGTCCCGGAACCGAACCTTCGCAATAAACGAAGGAATACTGTATATATTATATATATATATATATATATATATATATATATATATATATATATATATATATATATATATATATATATATATATATATATATATATATATATATATATATATATATATATATATATATATATATATATATATACACACCTTGTACCCTTTTATGCGCGATTTTTTTATCCGCGAAATTTCAATAAAACACCCCCCCATTTTTTTTTTTCTTCTAAATAGTAAATAAGTGCCCACAGACACTTCTTCCACGAGTACAAAGAGGATTACAATAAGAAAAGATCATCATCATTATACATTATATATACACCCACCCTACCTCTGTTGTCATATGTCTATCTAATCAACATTTGAAGGTGTCTAAGGTATTGGCATTTATTATCCTACTAGAAATACTCTACGGTATTACCAAGCCAATTTTCACCAATTTCCCTTCTAAACCTAAATTTATCAAGATTAAATCTATTACCCATTACGAGTTCTGGTTTGATCATGAATTTTTAAAATTCTATTAATATCACTCTTGTTAATCCCTTTAAACCATTTATACACCATAATCAGATCCCCCCTAACTCTGTGCCTCTCTAGAAAATGTAGATTAAGTGTTTTTAATCTGTCATATGGTATATTTAGGCATTGCATAATTAATTTTTGTTTTTGTTTTTTAGTCTTGCTTTGGTTATTTATAATTCTTATTTTATCTTTGTATACATGTGCAGATAGAGGTTCGTTCTCCTGCATCCTCCTCCTCTTCTACCACATAAGTTACTTGCTCACGGCCACCATGCATGTCCCAGTGTACTGCATAACTGTTGCCCACTGCATAATAGAGTAAAGTAAAGTAATGTATGTTTAATTTCTAGCTGTAAAGTGAATATGAATATCGTTTGTATACTCTTAAAAATAGACACAGGGCTTTCTGCTTTGCTATGTAGTAATATGTTTTTTACTTATCTTATATCTTTGGCATGGTGTGTCTATGTAAGGTTTGGAACGTATCTATGCCCTTTATCATTGTTTCCTATGGAAAATGACTTGTCTTTTCACGCGATTTTCCATTTACCCGACACTTCTGAGAACCTCATCTAGGCGTTATTCTGAGAACTAGGTGATATATATATATATATATATATATATATATATATATATATATATATATATATATATATATATATATATATATATATATATATATATACTGCATAGTAACATACATATACAGGTATACCTCACCTAATGTAGTTAATTGGTTCCAGGAGAGACGACTTAAGTCGAAAAACGACTTAAATCGAATTAGCTTGTCTCTGGGCTAGCCAAATATATACAGATTCACTGTAGTAGTAGTATAGTTGGATGGGATATGCCTTTTGCAACGGCTCCCAAGTCTTGGTTTTGCTTTGCTAAATTGTTTGTGTGGTTATTATTATTTGATTTCTTTTTCTACAAATTCTTTTTTATAATTTTTTTTTCTTTCTTTGATGTCCTTTTTACTACAATATCTAAATAACAATATATCAGCAATTATTTCAATTTTCTTTTCTATATATGGTTGTGAAAAAAAACAATATTCTGTTCTGATTTGTGCATATGCTTCACAAAATAGTAGAAAATATTCTAGGATCTCTTCACATTGTTTACATGTTGGGCAGGTAGTATCTTTATTTTTAAATTTATGTAAAGTAAACAAATTAATGAATTCTAATTATGCCAATGGCAATAGGCTTAGCATGGGGGCCAGTGTTGCCAGATAGAGCGGATGTTTTTATTTTCAAATGTATGGTACATTATAAGATATAAAATAATTACAAGATGGTGGTACTGTAATTTAAATAAAAATGTATTTCAACTTTAAGATACTTAAAATAACTTACCAGCTTACATGTATGTTTTTTATATTTATCATTTCTCTCATTTTGTCACACTTCCGTATCAGCAGATGCACCCTCACATGCTATTTCCCTGACAATATTATATTAAAAATAACTTTGCTGTTTGTTCTTAATGCTTTATTTCTTATTCTTATTCGTATTCTTATTCTTAGTATTATTATTATTATTATTACTATTATTATTATGACGAGTGACGACGCCTAACGGTAGATACTGGAACTACTGTACGTATTTTACTAAGATATATCTATGCTTTTATTCTTATTCGATGAATGCAAATGCCTACTGCAATTCTTATTCTTATTCTTATTCGTATTCTTATTATTATTATTATTATTACTATTTAGTATTATGACGAGTGACGACGCCTACCGGTAAATATTGGAACTACTGTACGTATTTTAATAAGATATTTCTATGCTTTTATTCTTATTCGATGAATGCAAATGCCTACTGCATTCTTATTCTTATTCGTATTCTTATTATTATTATTATTACTATTAGTATTATGACGAGTGACGACGCCTACCGGTAAATATTGGAACTACTGTACGTATTTTAATAAGATATTTATATGCATTTTTTTATTTATTGTACAATAACATGATTTTATGTGCTTTTGTTTTTATTTATAGCATTGGGGTCCAGATCCTCGAACAAAGAAAGTCCTTTTTGATAAATGCAAATGCCTGCTGCATTCTTATTCTTATTCATATTCTTATTATTATTATTATTATTATTATTATTATTATTATTATTATTATTATTATTATTATTATTATCATTATTATTGTTATTATTTTGACGAGTGGCAACGCCTAATGGTATATATTGGAACTACTGTACGTATTTTATTAAGATTTTATATGCTTTTATTCTTATTTATTGTACAGTAACATGATTTTATGTGCATTTGTTTTTATTTATTGTACAGTAACATGATTTCATGTGCTTTTAATGGTTTTCTAGTGATATTATGATTCAAATATTTGTAGCGGACAATTTTCTTTTATTATTTTTTTTAATTTATTTTTTTTTTAAACCGACGTATAATCGAGAACGACTTAACTTGAAACGACTGAAGCCGAGGCATACCTGTGTGTATATATATATATATATATATATATATATATATATATATATATATATATATATATATATATATATATATATATATATATATATATATATATACAGTAATCCCTCGCTATTTCACGGTTCACCTATTGCGGATTCAGCAAATTTTAAAGATTATTGTGACACCAGGATGGGCCAAAAAATTATAAAATAAGACAGCCTTCATCAGGCTGCAAAGAGAAACAGAGATGGAAAGTGTAATGACCCGTCAGATGTGAAGGGATTATAAAAGTTGTGTAATGAATATCCCAGCTCTCTGCTGGGTTTTAATATACTTCTGCATTACTTTCATGATGTCTATTCCAATAATTCTCCTTAGATATTATTAGTATTATTATTATTAGTCTTAGTATTATTATTATTATTATTATTATTATTATTATTATTATTGGCAATAATAATTTTCCTTTGATGATGATTGAGGAGATTATTATCATTATTATTATCATTATTATTATTATTATTATTATTATTATTATTATTATTATTATTAATATTATAAAGTGCTCATCATTGTTTGTACATCCGTTGGTTTATTTACTTTAATAACTGTGTACAGTGCTCCTACCTAGTTTGCTGGGACAAAGGGAGTGTGGGGGGTTGGGTAGAATAGAATGAGAGAGAGAGAGAGAGAGAGAGAGAGAGAGAGAGAGAGAGAGAGAGAGAGAGAGAGAGAGAGAGAGAGAGAGAGAGAGAGAGAGAGAGAGAGAGAGAGAGAGAGAGAGAGAGAGAGAGAGAGAGAGAGAGAGAGAGGAGAGAGAGAGAGAGAGAGAGAGAGAGAGAGAGAGAGAGAGAGAGAGAGAGAGAGAGAGAGAATCTTTAAATAACTCTTGTTCATTCAACCAACACTACATTTTTATTGTAAAAATAATGGCTCCATTACAAATTCGTAATAATAATGATAATAATAATAATAATAATAATAATAATAACAATAATAATAATAATAATAATAATAATAATAAAAATAATGATAATAATAATAATAATAATAATAATAATCTCCACAATCATCATCAAAGGAAAATTATTGTTGCCAATAATAATAATATCTAAGGAGAATTTTTGGAATAGACATCATGAAAGTAATGCAGAGGTATATTAAATCCCAGCAGAGAGCTGGATATTCATTACACATCATTTATATTCCCTTCACATCTGACAGGTCATTACACTCTCCACCTCTGTTTCTCTTTGCAGCCTGATAAAGGCTGTTTTATTTTATCATTATTGGCCCATCCTGTTGTCATAATCATCTTTATTTTTTATTTATTTATTTTTTTAAGGTGTTCCTACTTCGCGGAAATTCACGTATTGCGGCCAGTCCCGGAACCAATCCCCGCGATAAACGAGGGATTACTGTATATATATATAGAAGCTCCCCTACTTACGAACAACAGAGTTACGAGCATTCACAGATACGAACAAAATCCTACCCATTATCTACCCATGTATTAATGTATGTATTACTGTAGTGTACTGTATTATTACATTATTATTACTTGTTCATCCAATCCTTTCCATGTGCCCAAACCATCTCAACACACACTGATCTAACCCATCTGACAGCTTCATTCCAACACCCGTTCTCTGCCTGACATCCTCATTTCTTACTCTATCAATTCTAGATACACCAATCATACCTCTCAAACACCTTATCTCCATTACATTCAATTTGTTCCTTTCATTCTCTCTTGCATTCCAAGTCTCTGCTCCATGCAATGCTGTCGGTACAATCCTACCTACATATATCCTTCTCTTTGCATTCATTCCTAAATATCTGTTTCTCATTACACTTTTCAACCCACCTATACCTTTACTAGCTTCCTTCACTCTGTGATTTACCTCTGCATCCACTCTTCCACTTCTTGATACATGCGACCCCAGATACTTAAAACTCTCAACTTCGTCAAGCAATTCTCCGTTCACTCCTACATTAAGCCTGCCAACATTAACAGTCGTCATGCATCTCATAACTGTACCTTTACCAACATTCACCTGCAACTTCCTTCTTTCACACACACTAATAAACTCAATCACCAAATGATTAAATTAATTCTCAGCATCAGCCACCAGTACAGTATCATCCGCAAATAGCAACTGACTCAATTTCCACAATCTTCCATCCTCACCCACTAGTTCCTAGCCTCTGTCTAATACTCTTTCATTTACTTCACTAACCACATTAAACAAAAATGGCGACATTACACAACCTTGACGTAACCCAACATTCATTTCAGTCCAATCACTCATACCATTCCCAACTCTCATGCATGCTCTACTATTCATGTAAAAACTCTTCACCGCATTCAACAAACTTCCATGTATTCCATACAGTCGCAACACTCCACAACCGCTCTATGTACCCTGTCATACGCTTTCTCTAAATTCAAAAAGGCCCAAAAGATGTCCCTACCTTTTTCCAAGAACTTTTAACATACACCTGTCTTACTGCAAACACCAGATCCACACATCCTTTTCCTCTCCTAAACCCGCACTGTTCTTCCCCAGTCAATCTCTCAATACATTTTCTAATTATCTCGATTAACACTCTTCCATATACCTTACCAACTACACTCAACAAACTAATTCCCCTAAAACTATTACACTCATGCTTATCTCCCTTCCCTTTGTAGTGAAACTACAAATGCACTCCTCCAATCAACTGGAACCCTCCCTTTCCCGAAACATACATTCAACAACCTAACCATCCATTCTACTAATGCCTCCCCACCTTTTGACAAGCATTCAGCATGACACCCATCTATCCTTGGTGCTTTACCTGCTTTCGTTGCTCTCAATGCCAAACGTACCTCCCCTTTCTTTATATCTATCATTCTCATCTCCTAACATTGGCATTCTCCATTCGTTTTCCACAGCCATAATTTTTTCCTCATTATCATCTTCCTCATTCAGCAGGTTCTTGAAATATTCTGCCCAGCTCTCTCTCACCTTTATTTCATCCACTAGCAATTGCCCATCTGCTCCTCTCACCTCTCCTCCCTACCACATTCACCTCTTCTCACTCTTTTCACTTCCTTCCAAAACATATTTTTATTCCTTTCAATATTCTCAGACAAGCAACTGCTCCACCATACATCCACTTCTCTCTTTGCCTCCCTCACCACTTGCTGAGGGAGGGGTTTAAGAATACAGTGTTCCTTCAATTATCGCAAAGGTTCGGTTCCGGGACCCGGCGCGAGACAGGAAAATCGCGGAGTAGGATCTGCCTATATGTACATAGATATTTTAATTTATTTTTTACGTTTACACCGTATAAACAGTATAAACCCTCCCTGTACTGTTAACAAACCACCCTTTACTTCATAAATAACAGCATGCAAGCGTAAATTTATAAGACATGCTCATGTACATAGGTATTTTACAATTATTTTTACGGTTACTGTATAAACCCTCCCTGCCCTGTAAAAGAACCACCCTTTACCTTATAAATAACAGCATGCAATGTAAATTTATAGGTACGTGATAGGTAAACTTACCTTATCTGTTATGGTTAACATTTTCCTTTGCCACTTAGCCTCACTACAAGAAGCCTTAGAAGATGAAGGATGCTTGGGAGGCATTGCAAAGGTTAAAATATGCGAGTAAAAAAATCACAAGCAAAACGCATTAATAAGCACAACGCGAACGGCGCACACGTGAGTTAGACTGAACGAGTGAGGCAAGACAATGGAAGATGGTGGAAGCCTTTGTCCGAAACGCTGATAGCGTTTCGAACTAAGAAATAAGTTTTTTTTTTATCAATAAAATCATGAAACTACAGAAAATTTTAATATATATGCTACCTCACGTAGGTGCGACCCCAATACATTGTACGCTATCGGACACTATTTCAAATGATGCAATACTGTGAGTTATATCTAAATTTATGTTTTTTACTATTTAATACTGTGAATTATATATCTAAATTTATGTTTTTTACTATTCTTTACTGTTTTATTACTCTTAGGCTAGGAAATATTTGTTTTATCAATAAAATAGTGAAAATTTCAATATGTACAATCTTATGTACGATTCGACCCTTTTCAATTTCCGAAACGCTGATACCGGTATCGTATTTTACAAGGTGCAATACTGTTAGTATTTATGGTTTTTACTATTTTTTACTGTTTTATTATTCTTAGGCTAAGAAATAAATTTTTTTATCAATAAAATCATGAAACTACTGGAAATATAAATATATATGCTAGCTCACGTAGCTGCGACCCCAATACATTGTACGCTATTGGACACTATTTCACATGATGCAATACTGTGAGTTATACTATATATCTAAATTTATGTTTTTTACTATTTTTTACTGTTTTATTATTCGTACGCTAGGAAATAATTTTTTTTTATCAATTAGATAATGAAATATGTTTTTTTCAATAAAAAAATGAAAATACTGAAAAAAAAAAAATTTTATTTTAATATTTTTGCATATACCCCCCCAAAATAAAAATCCAAAATAAATTATTGTACAGTGAAAACGCGAGCCAAGAAATGCGATACAGCAAAGGATGACTGTACTTCCATGTTCCCCTGAGTGTCGTAAAAGTCGACTAAATGGAGCAGAGCAGGGGGATTGGGAATCCCCTCCTCTGTATTTTACTTCCTTCAAACAGCCAAGAGATGATAATAATAATAATAATAATAATAATAATAATAATAATAATAATAATAATACTAAGCAACCACAATAATGTGGACTAAAAATAAAGATTGTCCAATAATACCTCATAAAGCTGTTAAGTTTTTACTATTTGTATTTAGGGTACAGTAAATAGGTCCCTAGACTTTCAGAGACTACTTCCTCCATCAACTGGGGGGAGGGTATAACTTTTTTCTTTTTCCTTTTATGATTATGACACCAGGATGGGCCAAAAACAAAATAAATAAGTCTGCCCTCGTTGGGCCTGGGCACGAAGAAAATAAAAAGTAAAGAAAAACAGAGATGTGTTTAGTGACTTGTCAGATGTGAATGGATAACAAGACATGTGTAACGAATATCCAAGAATATTCGGTGTTGATGTAGGCATAGAATGATTTAAAAGAAATCTTGAGGATCTCCTTTAAAATACATTACAAGATATACAACAGTGGTGCTCCCCAAGGAGGCTGAGGTGTCAACAGGCAACACCTCATGATCTGAAAGATTTAGGAGAGTCTGGTAAGGGAGCAAATTCGGATTTATACATGTTGCTTTTTTTTTAAGGAGATTGGCTTCTTGTATAATTTTAGTGGAATTAATATTGTCAGCCCTATTAAGTGATTTATTAGTATGGTCAAAAATGTAAAATCCTCTAGGAGTACAGTTGTATAGAGCTTGGCCATGGTGTATTCTTAAGGAATACTCAAGACTTCTTTTATATCAGTTGAAAACAACCCATTTGATGGAGATTGTGCGAGACATCGACTTAGCGGGAGTGAAATGAAAGAGTTTACATTTTGGTGACTTCTTGAAGACTCGATGAAGACTTATTTTATTGATAAAAATGGTCAGTTTATAAAGAGTTGATGCGAGCAACATAGTAGTGCATAGTTCACTGTAAATTTATTTTAAGGATAATATCTTGTTCATGAAGATAACGTCAGGATACAGCAAGAGGGATATTTGTAGATTTGAAAAGTTAGGAATCAAAACAATTTCTGGCCAAGCCTTGCTTTCAATAAGAAAAGCAACTGTCCAAGGAAGTAAACTCCAAATGTCTAGGGACCCATTAACTGTACCCTACATACATACTGTATATACATACACCTTTGTGGGGTATTGGACAATATTCAATAATAATGAAAGCAATAATTTCTATATAAAGCTGATGCGTAAAGGCCTTGTATTAAAGAAATCACCATTTTTGTTTTCTACTGCTAACTCTTCTCCATTCAAGCACTGAGTGTCTTACTCTAACCCTCTGCTCCCTTCCTTCTAAGTATGTTTTTATCCATTTCAAGACATTTCCACCTATCCTAGCCATTGCTTGCAGCTTCTTGATAAGTGGGACATTGTCAAATGCTTTCTGGAAGTCTAGGAATATGCAATCTTCCCTACCCTCTCTTTCCTGTAAGATTCGGCTTACCTCATCATAAAATTCTAATAAGTTTGTTACTGTTGATCTAGCTTCTCTGAAGTCATTTTGTCTCACTGACAAAAAGTTTAAGGATTCCAAGTGAAGAGAGATATGTTTCCTTAGTAGCTTCTCCATAACTTTGCAAACTATGCTGGTCAAGGAAACAGGTCTATAGTTTGGAGCTGTATCCATCCTTCCCTTTTTAAAGATAGGTATCACGTTCGCTTATTTCCAAAATCTTGGAATCTCCCCTGACTCCAGCGACTTTTTAAATATGATACTTAGTGTCACTGATATTGAGTTTGCACATTCTTTAAGTACATGAAGTGATATATCAACAGGACCTGTAGCTTTATGGACATCTAACTCCATCAGCGTTTTGCATCCATCTGTGGCTGAAAGGATGATTTTCTCTAATACAGGCCCATGAGCTTCTATCTCTGCAATCTGAGGGGGTGGGGTATTTTCTACTGTAAATACTGACTGAGATTCCTTGTTCAATTCTTTACAGATCTCTTCATCTGTCTCAGTGATGCTTCCATCCACTCTCTTAAGCTTTAAAACCTGTTCTTTTACCTTCAGTTTTCCTCTGATAAAGCTGTGGAAAAGTTTGGGATTTTCTTTAGCCTTCCTGGTGATATCTCTTTCATAGTCTCTTTCTGTCTTTCTTCTTTTACTTAGGTAACCATTTCTTGCTCTTTTATAGGTCTATCAGGCATTTATGTTTTTTCTCCTCCTATACCTTTTCCAGCATTTGTCTCTGCACTCCTTAACTATTTTACATTCAATATCGTACAAAGTCTCTCTGGCATGAATTACACCTACTTTGGTGACAGGTATGCAGCAATCTACTATCTTCCCATATTTCTCACAAAAGATGTCGTACATTTCTTGTACAGGTTTGTTGTAAAGTAAGGTCCTCCAATCAATAACTGCAAAAAACTCATTCATTCTGATGTAATCTCCTTTCGGATAGCTCCTCCTCGTGTCCTCAGTGCCTCTACTCACAGGCAGAACATCTTCAATTATATATTTCATAAACAAACACACAGTGGTCACTCTTTCTAATTGGTGATTCATACTCAATATTTCCAATATCCAACATGTTATCTGTGAATAGTAGATCAAGTAGCGACGACTCATCCCCACCCCTGGCCCTCGTTGGTTCCATTACATGTTGGTGTAGGAAATTCCCTTGTACGCAATCTAGGAATCTTGCCCCAAATGAATCCTCACCACTGTGTGGGTCAAGATTTATCCAATCTATCTCTTTATGATTAAAGTCTCCCATAACCAAAATCCTACATTTTCTCTCCCGTGCCATGTTATTAACTGAGTTTATGACTTCAATAGCACCTGTATGACTTTCCTCATAAAGTTCTAGTCTATGTTGGTTCCTTGGTGGGTTATATACAACAGTTATTATTATGCTCTGAGCCAGAATTTATGCGAGCAACAAGAAATTCCTTAAACTCACTTTCTATAGCCAAGTTTATTTCTTCAACCTGAATCCTTTCACTTATGAGCAGTGCTATCCCTCCACCAGTCCTCTCATATCTTTCAACCCTTAATATTCTAAAGCCCTTAGGAAAAACTTTGACACTGTTTATGTCCTCACTCAACTTAGTCTCTATTACTGCTACTATATCTGCCTTAGTGTTGTGAATCCTATCTTTTAATTCTACTGCCTTACCAGCTAATCCGTCAGCATTTGTGTATTGTGACAGAGTGTTTCGCTCAAAGTCACCAGAGGCTGTTAGATGCCTTATTAATTAATTTAGTAACTTAACTGTCATTTTTCTAACCAAAAAAATAATTCCCACTTCTTGACTTTTGCAGATTATGATTATTTGCAATTTATATTTTAGCTTATAGCTAATTTTAAATATACCTTATTTACTCTTCTTGTACGTGTAGAAGTATAGTCCCGATATAAAGGCTGCTCCTACTTTTCACCTCTTCAGTGAACTCACCAGATACGTTTTGTTTACAATTTTCTTATTATAAAAATTGTTCTTGCTGATAATTTTGTTATAAATTTGACCTTTCTGGTATGTCATTAGCCTGTCTAGATATATATCAGTAGCTTCTTTATTATTTGAGTACTTAAATTCCGTCTCCTACAACGCAAAGAATGTTCTAGAGATTGTTTACCAGTAACCTAACTTTCCATTATTATTCTCATTTTATTATATTTGCTTCCACTTGTTGCACCTAAAATACTGTCTCTCCCTTGCATCTCTGCTATAATTGCCTGCCAGGGACCACCACTAAAGTAGTCCTTAAATGATATCAGAGCCAGTTACTGCTCTAGAAATATATCCTGCAGATGACGTCACCAGGAGGGACAATGAAGCGTCCTCATTTTGGCGCCCAAGATCCCAGAGGCAACATCTCGCCTGAGCAGTCCAAGTTTACTTCAAACCTTATTTACGTGGCATCTTCACAGGAATTCATCTGGCACAACAAGGTGAGGGTTAGTGTATGGTAAAGCTCGTGGGTCAAGCAAATTGGTTTTTCGAGAATTAGTTACATTCTTTACTGGCTAAATCTTACAAACTTTTTCTCAGATTCCATTCCCATACAAACGAAATTTTGTAGATTACCTAACTGGAATCTCACTTGCCAAAGTTAATTCCTTAACCTGGAAATTACAGCTGATATACATTGCTAAGAAGTTTCTTTTCAGAAATATCAAAGAATAGCCTTACCGTATTCCCTGCGTGTCATAAAAGGCGACTGAAAGTGGAAAGGGTGGCGGGACTAGGAATCCTCCCCCCCCTTGTATCAACCTCCTGCGAGACGTCAAGAAGAAGGGGAGTAGAGGGGAGAGTAACTTCTCCCCAACCTTTCTTGATGTCGGCTACTCCCCAATTAAAGGGGGAAACAGCCAAGGTATATGTATGTAAGTATGTATGTGATAAACGAAAATCTCATCCTCTGAAGACTGGCTATGAGCCCGTAAAAATTTATCCCTTTTCCTAATAAATTCTAATTTCATTTCACCTCTTTCTATCATCGTAAATAAAGTGTTTTACGTCAAAAACTCGTCAATAAAGCTATTTGCTATATAAATTGCAAATAATCATTTAACTAAAGGGTTTTATGCTATAAACTGCAAATAATTAAAACGTAATTTTACCCTGTTGGCTTTGCAAATATTTCCTGTTAACCACAATCTAATGAATGCATACTGTATTTACCTTGCTGATTCTTCATGTGTTGGGGATAAAGTATTTTGAGTTATAAGTTGAATATACTTCAAAAGGTGGTTTTGCACCCTCTTTTTCCTTGCAAACAGTTCTTGATAACCAAAAGTGAATGAATACTGTATTTATCTCGTAGAGTCTTCCTTTATCATAAATAGAGTGTTTTACCATATTAATTGCAAATCAGTAATAAGCATTGCAACTTTTCTGGTTGCCCACAATTTAAGGAATACATACAGTACTGTATTTGTCTTGCTTATTCTTCATTTATTGTGAATAAATTGTTTTCCTTTAATACTAATAAAGAATTAATGGTTTTGTATGCTATTATGGTAGCATAAATATTTCTGGTTAGCTGTGACTAACCAATATATTTTCATCCTGTAGAATAATATTGGAAACTCATTATATGTGTGCTCATGCTTTCAGTTTCCCATTATTAACAGTGTGTCATTTCTGTTTCTGCAATTGCAGTGTCCTCTATTCTACTCTGCCTGTGTGACAGAGATAATCGTCGAGTTGAGGCCAAAGTCTTGGCATACGTCCGTGGTGCCGGGAAACGAAATTGTGCTCACCACCTACGGGATTCGAGGCGGCATTTCATAAAATTTAATTAGAAAATTGAATTCAATTCTTTTAATGTCATTGCATTTCCAAAATTAAAAGAAAGTTGAGTTCTGAGTTTCATTTAACCAACTAATGGTATAACAGATGGGGTGTTCAAGTACAAATATCTGTCCTGTCTGTTTGTGAGCTCTTAACCGAGCTCAGTACTTTGAGTCTCCTTAGTAAAACAGAATCTTAACAACACTCTACCATCCCAACCCAACATGTATAACAATCTTAATCTCCTTTATTTTCCCTTTGTCTGGAAGAACTCTGAAATGAAAATTTTTCTTCTCTTCTTCATTTCTTTCCTCATTTAACCTTCTAGTCTTTTGCAACAAGTTTTTGATCCTTTCCATCTCTTCCTGTGTTCTGTATTGTCTAATGAACATTTCCTTGAATTCTTGAAGGTCTATAAGACTTTTTTTCCTCATCAATATTTCTCTACATGTGTCCCCTCTCTCAAAGGTTACTTTTTTTGGTCTCTGCTTTCCCTCCCTAGAATATTTACCTAGTTGGTGAATGTTTAAAATATCCTTAGGATCACAAACTACTCGAAGTTTTCCTATCAGGTCTACAACCCTAGCTTTATTTTCTTCAAGTCTTCCCTGCCATGTTGGCTCCTGGGATTCGCTTATGCCTGAGATTACCACTGTCTTCTCTTTATTAAGTACCTGTTTGATTAGTGGATTTGCTCTTTCCATCACAACGTCTTTTATTTTTTTCATTACTGTTTCTTTATATTCAACTGTTTGTATGTTTTCCAGTGCCACCATCTTCACAGCCTCTTTTACTGCCACATTCCCCTTTAGTGCATTAGCAAAGGAAGTTTTCATGCCATCATATTCCATATTCAGATCCTGAAACTCTTTTCTAAACTGTTCGATGTTTTCCTTAATCTGGATATTCCAAGCTGCAATCTCGTCTCTTTCAGAAGAGAGCAGTGAACTAACATTTAATTCGTGCAGGTTGTCATTCAGCTGTTTGTTATCTTCTTGTTTAGAAATTCTAGTTTCTAGCTCACTCTTTTCATCTTCCAGCTTCTTTATTCATTTTCTACTTCTTTTCTCTCTTGCCCTTGTGCTTTATTTGCTTCCTCCAAACATCTTATTTCCTCTCTGAGTATTTCATTCTTTTTCATTTTTCTATCCATATTCCAAATTTTATTATCAAGGTTTATAACCATTGTCTCTAATTCCTTGACTTTCTGTTTTAATCTCCTAACAGCCACTCCTCTTCCTGCTACATCCCCCAGAGATCTTCTACCCCTCCTACCCCAACCATTGGATGGGGAGGTTTGGGAAAGAGATGACCTCATTTTAATGTTTTCCCTTTCATTAAATAGAGATATAAGAAAAAAAAAGAAATGCTTCTATTTAAGCTTAACCCAGAATTTCTATATCTTCATATGAGTACTATACAGTTACTCAATTCATCTCTATTCTGGTACCACACATCATCTCTCTCTCTCTCTGCATGTGTGTGTGTGTGATTACCTAATGGTGATTACCTAATTGTGTTTACAGGAAAGAGCCCAAAGCTCGTATCTTCCCGTCTCCTCATTGGTTCCATTTTATACTTAGTGATACTTATCATACCTGTCCTTAAAACTATGGATTGAGATAGCATTAACTACCTCCTCGCTTAGCCAATTCCAATTATCAACTACTCTTACACTGAAAAAGTATTTCCTTACATCCTGCGAAGAAGTTTTCTTACGAAGCTTCAAACTATGACCTCTAGTTCTAGAGCCAGCCATATCAAAATATTGATCCCTATCCACTCTATCATAACCATGAAGGAATTTAAAGACTGTCACCATATCCCCCCTCACTCTTCTAGCTTCGAGTGATGGTAAGTCTAATTCCCTCAGCCTCTCATCATAACTGAGATTGCGTACTTCTGGCACCAGTTTCGTGGCATGTCTTTGAACTTTTTCAAGCTTAGCTATGTGCTTTTTCAAGTGCGGATTCCAAAAGGGGGCTGCATATTCCAGTTTTGGCCTCACATAGGTTACATAAATATTTCTGAACATTTCCTTGTCCATGTGCCTGAAGGCTACCCTTACATTTGATAAGAATGCATATGCTGCCCTTACTATGCCATTTATATGTATTTCTGGAGACAAATCTGCAAGTATGTTTACTCCTAGATCTCTCTCATTTTCTGTCTCTTGAAGTTGTACTCCAGCCACTGAGTAGTCAAGCTTGGGCCTTCTTGCACTTGTACCCATTCTCATTACCTTACATTTTGAAGTATTGAATTTCATTAGCCACTTTTCTGACCACTCATGCAGATTATTTAGATCCTCCTGAAGTTCTCTACCATTGTTCTCGTTTTTTACTTTCTTCACAATCTTTGCATCATCTGCAAACATATTCATGAATGAATTTACAGACTGGTAGGTCATTTACATATACAAGGAACAAAAGTGGCCCTAAAACTGAACCCTGTGGAAC
>JAXCGZ010016306.1:0-23550 GCA_037179515.1 Halocaridina rubra
TGTCGTATGACTTCCGTCATGCTGAAGCCAGTCCGTCATGCTGAAGCCAGAATCTGAAACTTGTAACAGATCTTGAGGGGTAACGGTTGGTCGAGGGCACAGATATTTTATTACAATGTTTGTAGAAAGTGCCAAGGAGATATATGACCGGAACCGTGAGACTTAGGATCTGGCATCGAGAAGGGCAGGAAAGGCCAGGAAGTTAGCCATTTCCTAAACCGCAAGAAACATAAGCAAGTGTTTCGTACGCAGGTACATGCCCTGCAGAGATGCCCAATAACTCCTCCCCGGAAGTAGGAGGGATTCCACTTTGAACCTGGCGTTGATTAGCTGGACTAGATCTCACTGATTTCATTGGAGAATTGGATGTTAAGCCACGCCCTGCCCCTGGGGGTATTTCAAGAGCCAACCCGGGGCAGAGACAGTTAGTTAGAACTTTGCCAGGGCACGAATAGATCATAGATTGTGATAGTCATAGGGTGGGGGCATTGAGGCGTCGAAGTTGTGTTGTACTCTAGAATAAATATAAGCAAAGGATTCACTGCGTGTCCATTCTTACCTTGTACCCGTCTGGTACTAATAATTATAAGTATATATACGTAGGAGGAAAATCCCTACGTCAGTGGTGACACTCGGTGGGAAGTCCCCCCGCCCCGTCCACTTTTAGTCGCCTTTTACGACACGCAGGGAATACGGTGAGGCTATTCTTTGATATTGTGCCCGCCCCACAGGGCACAATAAATTCTTTTAATATTTGATTTATATATGGACAGATATAGATTGTAATGTTAACAACAGCATATCACTGAGAGTACCCGTGGGCACATGTTCCCGTCTAGAGTTATTTGATTAGTAAGCAAGAGAGAGAAAGAATTAATGTATTTACAATGTTTCTTTACGTAGCCAAGTCTTGTTCTCTTATAGTCATAATATTCGTAAATTTAAGATAATGAAATGTAAAGGCATTTGAAAGCTTATAAAGTACAGACATACCGGAGTCTTGGGAGATTGCGATATTTTTTATGTGGGGAAAAAAAAAAAAACTGCCCACATTGGCCTGGTTGTGATTTTCCAGATGTGCAGGGACAATATGAGAGGTGTAACGAATATCCTAGAATATTTGGTGTTGATGTAGGCATAGAAAAAGAACCGATATTGAAGGAAGACCTAACATCGACTGCCCTAGACAGTCCTATTTAAGTGCTGGAAATAAGAATATATGGTACCTAGCCTTAAAAAGGGGAGGAGAAATAAAACTCTAAACTATAGGCATGTATTATTAATTAGCTTTGCTTGCAAAGTCATGGCGAAGTACCGAAAAAAAACTATATTTATCTGCTCTTAGAGGCTTTATTTTTTCATCTTTTTGTCAGTGAGACAGACATGGCTTCAGAGAAGGCAGGTATGCAGTAACAAACTAACTAGAATTTTATGATGATGTTATCAACCGCCCGTTGCGATACTACAGCTGAAAGGTCTTGTGGACTTAAAAAACTGTCCATGGCAGTTCGATGTTAAGTCTCCTTGAGTTACGGTTTTCTTTCTATGCCGACATCCACACCGAATATTCTTGGATATTCGTTACACGTCTTATTATCCCTTCACACATGACAAGTCACAATACTCCCCATCTCTATTTCTCGTTAAGTTTTCTTCGTGCCCAGGCTCGATGAGGGTAGATTTTTTTTTTTGGCCTGTCCTGGTGTCACAGTAAAAGAAAAAAAAAGCTAGATCATGCGAGAGAGCTGGCAGATTGCATATTCTTAGATTTCCAGGAAGCATTTTATACCGTCCTCTATGAGACTCATTAAGAAGTTGCAAGCATTGGAAAGTATAGGTGGAATTGTCTTGGAGTAGATAAAAAAGATCAAATGGAAAGGGGGATTACAGGGTCAGCGTAAGAGATACAGTGTCCGATTGGAGAAAGGTTAATAGTGGATTGCCGCAGGGATCAGTTTTAATGCCCATTCTATTCCTTATATATGTGAGTGATCTGCCAGACTGTAAATACCTTCTTAAATGTGTTTGTAAATGATGCAAAGAGAGTCAAAGACGAAAACTGTATTAGAGATATTCAAGAAGACCTAATTGTTGTGCATGATGATATTTAAAACTTCAAAATGCCGAGTAAAGGGAATGAGTAAGAGAACAAGGAAGGCTTATGTTTAGGTTTTCAGTATCAGGAGAGAAACCTTAGAGATCTGTGAAGGAAAGAACTACTGGTAACTGTATTGGCAGCTCGTTTCCGGGAATGCATAAACATTGTTTAGTAAAAACAACATTTGCTCTCGTAACAAATATAAAGATGGGCTTTGTGGACAAATAAATTTTAAATAATATTTACGCGACTTACGTGAGGTCTAAGCTTGAATATGCAGCACTACTGTGGAATCCGCACTTGAAAAAATATATGAACAAATTGGAGAAAATATAAAGACATGCTATGAAGTTGGTGACCGAGATACCTAATCTCAGTTATCATGCAAGGAAAGGCTGAAGAAGTTAGACTTACCACCAGTCGAAGCTAGAAGAAAGAAAAGGATATGGCATCGCTTTACACGTTCCTCCATTGTTTTCACAGAGTGAATGGGGAGCGATATATTATTGTGGATGACTCTAGAGCTAGAAGTCATAGTTTGAAGCTGCGTAAGAAAGCTCCTTTGCGTGATATAAGAAAGTAATTATTTAGTGTATGAATTGTTGATTATTTGCATTCCCTAAGCGAGGAAACAGTAAATGCTAAATACATACATAGTTTCAAGGAAAGGTATGATGAGTGTTAGTGAGTAAAGATGAAACTGGACTGTAGACGGGGACTTACGAGCGGGTCTCCTTCCCGTGAACACGGAGAGGTAAATGCTATTAGGTAAACACATGTACCCAGACTGTCAGTGAAAACAATAAACAACATGACTGGGAGGATGGGAGTTATGAGCGTAAGGCCACTTTGGTGTGAAAGCGGCCTTAAGGCTTGTTTTAGTAAGCACATTTAAGTAAATATAATTTTGTAAAAAAAAAACCACACAAATTAAAACACGAATTGCTAAAAAATGAAAATTACCAAAAACTTGGAGTTACGAGGATGGGACTCTCTCACGTGAATAATTTTTTTTTTTCATCAGTGTGACACCGGGACAGGCAGCAACTGCCCTCATCAATAAAGGCCCGGGCACGAGAAAATACCAAGACGAAGGAAAAGAAAAAAGGTTAAGGACAAGACAGAGATGAGGTAATGTCAAACAAAGGAAAACGGACAGTGAGATAAATACAGAAGTACACACACACATACACACACAAACACTCTCACACACACACACACACACGAACTCATACGTCTAACGTATTTAAAATATTTATTTATCCATTTATTTACGTATTATCAATTTGTTTATTTAATTAGTTAATTAATTTTAATTTATATATATATATATATATATATATATATATATATATATATATATATATATATATTTGTAATTTAATTATTTGTTGATGTATTTATTTATTTTACATTTTAGCAGGTGACAGCCTCAGTTCAAATTGACACATGTTTGTTAAGGTCATAGTTCACATGTTCATCTACCTGAGTTCCAACCTTATCAACAGTGGCTTAAGCAAGGGATAAACCTTGTCTGCCATTTCAAATTATTTACATGATCCGATTCTCTCTCTCTCTCTCTCTCTCTCTCTCTCTCTCTCTCTCTCTCTCTCTCTCTCTCTCTCTCTCTCTCTCTCTCTCTCTCTCTCTCTCTCTCTCTCTCTCTCTCTCTCTCTCTCTCATGAGGATGACTTTGAAATTGTTTTGTGAAAGTGTTATTTCTTGTCTGTATATGAGATTTCATATTTTTTTTTATTATTTTTTACATTAGTTTTTGACCTAATTTATATTTCCCTTTGTTAGTACTGTACGTTCTTTCTTGTGGTTTATTGTGTAAGTAATTTCATCTCATGTTACCTAAAGCACCTCCTAGATAGGTAGATAGGTAGGTAGATAAGTAGGTGTTCGGGTATATATAGCAAGATAAATATATAGGCACATATTTGGAGGGGTCGATGTGCATATATATATATATATATATATATATATATATATATATATATATATATATATATATATATATATATATATATATATGTTGTGTCTGTGTGTATTGGTGAGAGAGAGAGAGAGAGAGAGAGAGAGAGAGAGAGAGAGAGAGAGAGAGAGGTGAAATAAACATAACTCTTCCTCTTCTCACGTGTTATGTTTCTCATTACCATCTTAGACACAATTGCCTCCTCCTCCTCCTCCTCCTCCTCCTCCTCCTCCTCCTCCTCCTCCTCCTCCTCCTCCTCCTCCTCCTCCTCCTCCTCCTCCTCCTCCTCCTCTTCATTGACTCTCCCCTTTAAGTTGGCCTGGAGACCAACGTCCCTGGAAGGATTCATCTATTATTGGTTGCGGAAAACACACACTCGCGCGCGCGCGCACATGCACGCATTCAAGCACGCACACACACAAGCATAATTTTTCGGAGCGAAGGGACTAAACATAATGAAAAGAGGAGTTTGAGATAGAGGAAAAAGAGGAAGAGGAGAAGAAAAAACCAAGACAGTAACCTGGAAGAGGATATGAGCATTGATAAATGTAGAAAAATGAGCTGATTGTGTGTGTGTGTGTGTGTGTGAGAGAGAGAGAGAGAGAGAGAGAGAGAGAGAGAGAGAGAGAGAGAGAGAGAGAGAGAGAGATGGCAGTTTTCTTCTGTAATGTGAAAGGGGAATCGCAGAAGGGAGAGCGAGAGAGAGAGAGAATAATTGGCAGTTTCCCTCATTCAATGTGAAGGGGGATTTCGAGCGCAGAGAGAGAGAGAGAGAGAGAGAGAGAGAGAGAGAGAGAGAGAGAGAGAGCGTTCGGGTGGGTGGTAGGTGGTCTATAAGAATGTAAGTAAAGACGGTAGAGACCAAAACGCGAGAGGATATCACATATAAAATAATGAGTAATTTTTGTGAATAATAATAATAATAATAATAATAATAATAATAATAATAATAATATAATTAAAAACATAACTGATACTGAAGAGTATGATGATTAAGAAAATTTTGTATTGGTAAATTTAAAGGCAAAATTATATATATATATATATATATATATATATATATATATATATATATATATATATATATATATGTTAATGTAAAGCTACGTCAGTTTTATTATAAAAGACTATATAAAACTGCAGTTTTTCCTCTGAGATTGATTGACTGTTGGAGTCGGGGACTAGAATACCTCCTCCGTGTCCCCTTGCATGTCGTAAGAATTCTATAAATGGGACAGAGTGAGGGGACTTGGAATCCCTTCGTTCGTGTTTCCTACCGCCAAGAATCATGGTTTTCCTTTGACTAGACCCATCCCCTTGTGGTTCTTGAATATATATATATATATATATATATATATATATATATATATATATATAGAGAGAGAGAGAGAGAGAGAGAGAGAGAGAGAGAGAGAGAGAGAGAGAGAGAGAGCCTAAAGAATTAATTGTAGCAATAAGCAATACTTGCCATATAGAATATTTTGATATGTAATAAACATTATTTATCAAATGGAGTGCCTGCATTAGCATTATATATATATATATATATATATATATATATATATATATATATATATATATATATTATATATAGAGAGAGAGAGAGAGAGAGAGAGAGAGAGAGAGAGAGAGAGAGAGAGAGAGAGAATTACCCCATTAAGAGTGGAGTCTACAATACGACGTCAAGGGAGGAATAATCGGTAATGTATTAATGGGAAAACCCCATTTGTTGGAACGTTAAAGAGCCCTGACGTCATTCGCCGTGGAACTATTACGCGGGCATGAGTTACTTTAGGTGTTTGTATGAGAAAGAGAGAGAGAGAGAGAGAGAGAGAGTACTTTACAAAATGTGCTTAGGATCAGATACATAATTAAAGCAGTAAACAGAGAAACGTGTGAGAATTAACTAATAAAAATAGAAAATTATATAAATAAGTAAAGAATATATATATATATATATATATATATATATATATATATATATATATATATATATATATATATATATATATAAGTAACGCAATAAATAAATTCAATAATAATTTAATAGAGTATATGCATAAATATAGATGAAAATATAAATAATAAAATCGGTGAATAAACAAGTGAATAAATAAACAAGTATGTAAGAAAACAAATATGGCAAAATGGAGAAAGAGGGAACTGAATTGATATATATATATATATATATATATATATAATATATATATATATATATATTATATATATATATATATATATATATATATATATATATATATATAAAGGTTAAAAAATAGTTTGTATGTTACAAACTAAGGGAAATAGGGTGTTAACAAGAGGAATTGGTAGGTTGGAGTGAGTGGAATAGAGTTGATTAACGATGACAGGACATTGAAAAAGAGAGAGAGAGAGAGAGAGAGAGAGAGAGAGAGAGAGAGAGAGAGAGAGAGAGAGAGAGAGAGAGAGAGAGAGAGAGAGAGAGAGAGAGATGGCACTATGAAGCCATGTTGTATCATACGAATTTAAAATTGCTAAAGAGGGAGAGAGAGAGAATAATAATAATAATAATAATAATAATAATAATAATATTAATAATAATAGTCTTCCTGTTCTGTACATGCTCCATTCAGGAATAAAAGAAATGGAACGCAAAAAAAAAAAAAAAAATTCCTTTGCTTTCACAGTAGTAATTTGTAATTACATAATGCTCAGACACACCCAAATGGCTCTTTAGTATACCAAGCCCGTATTATTGGAGAGGGTTGGTTGCAGAAAGGGCATACGCTTCCGTAAAACTTTGAGCCCAAAGCTTCCTGCTACTACAAAACAAAATATTGCATTGCTAGGAGAGAGAGAGAGAGAGAGAGAGAGAGAGAGAGAGAGAGAGAGAGAGGAGAGAGAGAGAGAGAGAGAGAGAGATCATGTAATTTAAGGCCACGCCCTTTGAGCATCCATTTTTGTTGGCTTCAGCAATTCACATTTGGTCTGGTTTTCGAAGTAATTTCTGAGGATAGGTATGGAACAGAGACCTGTAACGGCATCGCCTCAGATAAAAGAGAAGGAAGTAGATAAAAGAAGCTGAAGGAATAGGAGAAGGATAAAAGGTTAGAGAAAAACGAGGGAAGTAGTGAAAGAAGGAAGGAGGAGCATGCTTAATCCAAAACTGAAAAAAGAAGGAAGAAGATTGAAGAGACGGATGTAAGGAAGATAAAATAGCAGGAAGAGAAAGATAAAATGAAACTGATGAAGAAGGGAGGTGGAGGAGGAGAAGGCATAAAGGAAGCTGAAGAAGAAGACCTATAGAGGAGAAGAAGGATGAAGGAGTTGGAAAAGAAAGGAGAAGGAAGAAAAGACTCAAAGGAAGCTTAAGAAGAAGGAAGAGGAGAAGGATAAAAGGAAGTTACAAAAGAAAGACTAAGTGAGGATTAAAAGTTATTTAAAATGAAGAAAGGAAGATGAGAAAGAAGGAAGAGAAGAGAAGATTATAAGGAAGAGAAGATTATTAGGTGTCATAGAAGAAGGAAAGAAGAGGAAGAAGCTCAGACTTAGCTGAAGGAGGAGGAAGCAGAAGGAGGATATTGATAAAAATTGATGAAGAGGAACGGAAGGAGAAGGCTTAAAAGAAGTTAAAGAATAAGAAGGAAGAGGAATAAAATGAGGTAAGAAAATATATTTTCCTCCTAACTCGGTGATTCCTAACCGGGTTTCCGCCGTCATCACCAGGGGTTCCGCGAGAATCCGTAAAATATTTGTGCAATTACAAATGACAGTAAGTCATAACATTGTTGACTTATTACTGTGAACTCTCATGTTATGTACCGGTAATTGTAGATTTCATATGAATTATATTGCTCTAGAACTTTTCCTTTAAAGAAAAAAAAAAAAAAAAAAATATATATATATATATATATATATATATATATATATATATATATATATATATATATATATATATATATATATATATATATATATTAGTATACTATAAATAGGGGTTCCTTGGAATATGAAAAATTATTACAAGGGTTCCTCCAAGGTGTGAAGGTTGGGAATCACTGTCCTAACTCGTATCCAGAAAACGGCAATTACAAATTCAAGTCGATTATGGTGACTAATAACATGAATTTATATATAAAATACTCAGTAATAACAAATTATTATATAGGGAATTAGTTATCTGACGTGTGCTCAGCCCCCATAGCCCATAATAAAATTGTGTATATATATATATATATATATATATATATATATATATATATATATATATATATATATATATATATATATATGTATATATGTATGTATATAATATATATATATATATATATATATATATATATATATATATATATATATATATATATATATATATATATATTATGAATAATTTTCACCCCACCCGGGGCTTGAACCTAGGACACATAATCACTGTGCCAAGGCGCTACCAACTACACCACAGAAGGTCTGAAAGGGAAGCAGACCTGCGCCTTGGCACGGTAATTGTGTCCTAGGTTCAAGTCCCGGTCGGGGTAATAATTAGTCATGTTTTCACATATGGTAATGTGCATATATGATTATTGTTGGTCCCAAATGAGATTGAGATTTGAATTAAATGCGAAAACGAAACCACGAGTGAGGTTGGTGGAAACTGTAATATGAACAGAGTGGCATTCAGATAGAATGTGTTCATTCCTAGTATAGCAGATATAGCTGTTAGGTTTGTTTCCCTTTTAAACCCTCTGTGGTGTAGTTGGTAGCGCTTTGGCACAGTAATTATGTGTCCTACGTTCAAATCCCGGTCAGGGGTAAAAATTATTCATGTTTTCACACACACACACACACACACACACACACACACACACACACACACACACACACACACACACACACACACACATATATATATATATATATATATATATATATATATATATATATATAGTTTATCTTTGTATGTATGCATACACTATATTCATCTGAAAAAAAATTTATACCTGTGAATGTTAGAAAAAAAATGCGAAAACAGTTCATAAAGAACAGAATTCTCGTTGTTTATACTTTCCGGAAGCTGACTTCATACTAAGATGGCCCCTTTCTCTAATACGCGAAACCAGGCTTTATAAATATGCTTGCTTAGAGAGTTAAAACTGTAGTCAAAGTATGAAGGCCTGAAGTCTCATGGATCAATTCTAGAGGCTACAAAATAGTGCTATTTTTTTTTATGAGTGTGACTCTTGAGATCGGCAAAGAAAATTTCCCTCATCGGGCCCGGACACCTAAAACACATGAGGAGAAAAAGCAGTAGCTTAATGACAAGGCAAAAATAAGAGAATGATAAATAATAAGAAAAGGACTAGCTTAAGGAATAGTCAAAGAAATAAAGACCTAGAAATATGGTAGGATTAGACCCTGAGATGGCGATAGATCAGGTTTATGAAGGAAGAAATGTCATAAAGGGCCAGGGAATATAAAGACGTTTATAACTTATTGAAGAGTTTTATCCATCCTTATTCCGCCAGTCAAGCTCAAAAACAAATTGCATGTCTTATAGCTCACCTCCCAAGCAGTAAAAGTTTTCCCCTCTTTTCGGATAATGACCAGATCGATAGCTGACCGAAGTATTCCCTCTTGAGTTCAAAGGAAACGGTTTGGAATGTTATTTTCCTTATTGTTATCATGGTTTTCTTGATTTTGTTTAGGAAGGATTATTAAGTGCTGTTAAAGGATATAGATACAATATCTTTAAGGTATAAGTTCATGTATAAGTTCATGTTACTGTCGCATATTACATTCTGGAACATTTTAGAGCAAATTAACCTATGTGAAGAGCAAGAAACCATGGCACAGTAATTATGTGTCCTAGGTTCAAATCCCGGTCGGGGTAAAAATTATTCATGTTTTCACACACACACACACACATATATATATATATATAATATATATATATATATATATATATATATATATATATATATATATATATATATATATATATATATATATATATATATATATATATATATATATATATATATATATATATATATATATATATATTTGTTTATCTTTGTATGTATGCATACTTTATATTCATCTGAAATTTTTCTTTATACCTGTGAATGTTAGAAAAAAAAATGCGAAACCAGTACATAAAGAACAGAATTCTCGTTGTTTATACTTTCCGGAAGCTAACTTCATTACTCGACTTGCCATTAATATTGCTGCTTTACTTCTTTTCTTGTTTTAAGATTGCTTTTCTGTTGCAATGCCATATAATTGCTGCTCTTATGCTCATTTTGACATAATATTTCTGTTCTGTTATCTATTTCCATCATAATGTTGTTTAGTTACTTCTCATAGGATAATATTGCTATTCCATTGCATTTATGTCCATAACATTACTGTTCTAATGCCTACGTTGCCATATCTCTGCTCTTTTGCATTATTACATCAGCATTACTATCTTTAACCTATTGCCTTAATATTGCCGATTAGTTGCAGTTATTGCCATAACGTAGCTGTTCTATTTTATTTTTGCCATAACATTTCTACACTATTACTTTGCTGCCATAAATTTGCTATTCTGTCACTTCTGTTGTCATAGTATGTTGTATATTTATCAAAACATTGTTGTTCTATTGCCATAATATTGTTTTATCGTTTCTAATTCCGTGATATGTCTGTTAAGCCGTTCTCTTGCCTTAACGTTGTTGTCCTGTTACATCAGTTGCCATGTATTTGATCTGTTGCCATAGACTTGCTGTTCTATTCCCTCTAATGTCATAATATGGCATTTCTATATCGCTCTTTCCATAACATTGCAGTTTAGTAATGTTGTTCTTTTACACCATTGCCATGGCATTGCTAGTTTATTATTGCTGTTGCCATAACATCTCTCTTTTGTTTCATCTGTTGTCCTAACATTGCTTATTTTTATTATCTGATGCCAAACTGCTATTTTGTCGCATCTGTTGCCGTAAAATAGCTGTTCTGTTGATGCTGCTGCTATAACTTTAATGCTTTCTTGCTTCTTATGCCGTCAGCTTACTGTTATTTTGCTACTTTTGCCATACACATATCAGGTTTTATTCTCAAAAGTATTTGTAGCTGTTGCTATTCACTACTGTCTAAGCAGCAGGCTCAGTGAGTACACCTTTAGATGTACGAACCTTGATGGAACAGTATTTTTATTAAGTTCGTGGAGAGAGAGAGAGAGAGAGAGAGAGAGAGAGAGAGAGAGAGAGAGAGAGAGAGAGAGAGAGAGAGAGAGAGAGAGAGAGAGACGCTCTAATAGCTTGAATAAAAAGGCAGAGACTCGAACTGATATTACATGTGATGTTCACGTCTAAGAGTGGATTTATCAGTCAGTCTTAAGCACACTTTAACAATAGCACACTGGAAGAGGCCACTTAAGAGCACGAGGACGGACATTCATTCGACGTACAGGATTCTCTCTCTCTCTCTCTCTCTCTCTCTCTCTCTCTCTCTCTCTCTCTCTCTCTCCTCTCTCTCTCTCTCTCTCTCTTTGTTATACTTACTGGATTATGTATATAATTTTGAATAGTGACAAGTCAATGCTGGTAGCAACATAATTTTAGCCACATGCAGTATACGGTAGTAATTAGTTGTTTTTTTTTATGATTGCGACACCAGGACGGGCCAAAAAAAAAAAAAGCGCTCCTTGGACCTTGGCACGAAGAAAGCATAAAGTAAAGGGAAGCATAGATAGGAGTGTTGTGACTCGTCAGATGTTAAGGGTAAATAAGAGGCTTGTAATGAATATCCAAGAATATTCGGCGTTGATTTAGATATAGAAAAAGAACCATAACTGAAGGAAGACTTATCATCGAACTGTCGTGGACAGTCCTATTCAAGTCCAAAACGCCCATCAGCTGTAGTATCGCAATGTGCGGCTGATGCTATGGGCCAGCCTACTACATGTATGTGTTGTGTGCATACTCATGTGCTCTTATGCATATAAGTGTCTTATTTTTTAAATAATGAAAGCCTAGAGAGAGAGAGAGAGCGCGTTCATTTGTTAAGTTTAGGAGAATGTGTATAAATATTTTTAATAAATAATATTTTAGAGAGAGAGTGTACGCAATTGAACCAAAATTGTGTAATGCGTTAGACAGATGGATAGGCGGATAGATAATCGATCTAAGCGCAAGTAGTACATTAGAACTTGGTCTAGAGAGAGAGAATAATAATAATAATAATAATAATAATAATAATAATAATAATAAAAATGATAATAATAATAATAATAATAATAATAATAATAATAATAATAACTAATAAAAATAATGCCATTTTGTTAACTGTCTTAGAAAAGTCTAAAGCCTTGAAACGAAAATAATAAAAGGAACAGAGAAATAATTAGATAATAGAACAAGAAAGGGTAGCAAAAGTGTGTGTATGTATGTATGTATGTGGAAGAGGGATGGTGTTCCGCCCATCTATTGATCGCAGGTTTACTGCACATCCCACCCTCGTTCCGTCTTCCATCCCACTTGCAATAAATATCTCTCTCTCTCTCTCTCTCTCTCTCTCTCTCTCTCTCTCTCTCTCTCTCTCTCTCTCTCTCTCTCTCTCTCTCTCTCTCTCTCTCTCTCTCTCAGTTAACGTTTGATATATTTACTATAACTAATGGGAGGAATATATTTTAAGTTAATTTCTAATTTCAGAAGACGTCTGTTTCTGGAGAAAAAAAAGTTGCAGAGCAGTGGTAGACTGATATATAATTCTTACTGAAATGGCAGGGGCTAGGGAATGATAGGTTTTACTCCTGTCCCTTTCACAGCCTTGCCTGGATCAAATGATTTTTTCCCCACAAAAAGTGCAATCGAATTCTTGATCAATTTTATGAAAGACCAGTGCCAGTATTTTAACCCAATATTCATCTGTAATTTCAGGTAACTTTTTTTGTTACACACAGTCATACTTAAACACACACCACACACACACACACACACACACACACACACACACACACACACACACACACAAACCTCTCCCACCCATGGGTCGGGAGAAGGGGTAGTCATCAGAGGACTTAAACAGAGAATCAAGAAGTTAGAGGAAATGGTTATAAGCCTTGATGATAAAATTCGGAATATGGATGGAGAAATGAAAGAGAATGAAACACTCAGAGAACAAATAAGATCTTTGGAGGAAGCAAATAAAGCACAAGGGCAGGAGAGAAAGGAACTAGAAAAAAGAATAAAGAAGCTGGAAGGGGAAAAGAGTCAACTAGAATCTAGAATTTCTAAACAAGAAGATAAAAACAAACAGCTGAGTGACAACCTAAAGGAATTAGATGTTAGTTCACTGCTCTCTTCTGAGAGAGACGAGATTGCTGCTTGGAATGTTCAGATTAAGGAAAACATTGAACAGTTCAGAAAAGAGTTCCAGGAGCTGAATATGGAAAATGATGCCATGAAAACGTCCTTTGCTGATGCACTAAAGGGAAATGTGGCAGTAAAAGAGGCTGTAAAGGTGGTGGCACTGGAAAACATACAAACAGTTGACTATAAAGAGACAGTAATCGAAAAAATGAAAGACGTTGTGATGGAAAGGGCAAGCCCACTCATCAGACAGGCACTTGATAAGGAGAAGACAGTGGTAATCTCAGGCATAAGTGAATCCCAGGAGCCAACATGGCAGGGGAGACTTGAAGAAAATAAAGCTAACGTTGTAGACCTGATAAGAAAGCTTGGAGTAGTATGTGGTCCTGAGGATATTGTAAACATACACCAACTAGGTAAATATTAGAGGGAAGGAAAGCCGAGACCAACAAAAGTAACCTTTGAGAGAGGGGAGACATGTAGGGAAATATTGTTGAGAAAAAAGTCTAAAAGACCTTCAAGAATGCAAAGAAGTGTTCATTAGACGATACAGAACACAGGAAGAGATGGGAAAGATCAAAAACTTGTTGCAAGAGGCAAGAAGGTTAAATGATGAAAGAAATGAAGAAGAGAAGAAAAATTTTCGTTACAGAATACTTCCAGACAAAGGGGAGATAAAGAAGATAATGACAGAAGATCAGGGGATGGGGCCTCATTAAGATTGTTATACACAAATGCTGATGGATTAGCTGGTAAGGCAGTAGAATTAAAAGATAGGATTCACAACAGTAAGGCAGATATAGTAGCAATTACAGAGACTAAGTTGAGTGAGGACATAAACAGTGTTACAGTTTTTCCTAAGGGCTTCAGAATACTAAGGGTCGAAAGATCTGAGAGGACTGGTGGAGGGATAGCACTGCTCATAAGTGAGAGGATTCAAGTTGAAGAAATAAACTTGGCTATAGAAAGTGAGTTCAGGGAATTTCTTGTTGCTCGCATAAATACTGGGTCAGAGAGCATTATAATAACTGTTGTATACAACCCACCAAGGAACCAAAATAGGCTTGAAATTTATGAGGAAAGTCATATAGGTACGATTGAAGTCATAAACTCAGTTGTTAACATGGCGCGGGAGAAAAAATGTAGGATTTTGATTATGGGAGACTTTAATCATAAAGAGATAGCTTGGATAAATCTTGACCCACACAGTGGTGAGGACTCATTTGGGGCAAGATTCCTAGATTGCGTACAAGGGAATTTCCTACACCAACATGTAATGGAACCAACAAGAGCCAGGGGTGGGGATGAGCCATCACTACTTGATCTAGTGTTCACAGATAATGTGTTGGATATTGAAAATATTGAGTATGAACCACCAATTGGAAAGAGTGACCACTGTGTGTTGTTGATGGAGTATATCATTGAAGACATTCTTCCTGAGAGTAGAGGCACTGAGGACATGAGGAGGAACTATCCGAAAGGAGTTTACATCAAAATGAATGAGCTTTTTGCAGTTATTGACTGGAGAACCTTATTTTACAACAAATCTGTACAAGAAATGTATGACATCTTTTGTGAGAAATAGGGGAAGATAGTAGATTGCTGCATACCTGTCACCAAAGTAGGTGTAATTCATGCCAGAGAGAAATGGTTCGATAATGGGTGTAAAAGAGCTAAGGAGTGGAGAGACAAATGCTGGAAAAGGTATAGGAGGAGAAAAAACATAAATGCCTGGCAAACCTACAAAAGAGCAAGAAATGACTACCTAAGTAAAAGGAGAGAGGCAGAGAGAGATTATGAGAGGGACATCACCAGGAAGGCTAAAGAAAATCCCAAGCTTTTCCACAGCTTTATCAGAGGAAAACTGAAGGTAAAAGAACAGGTTTTAAGGCTAAAGAGAGCGGATGGAAGCATCACTTGAGACGGACGAAGAGATCTGCAAAGAATTGAACAAGGAGTTTCAGTCAGTATTTACAGTAGAAAATACCCCACCCCCTCAGATTGCAGTGATAGAAGCTCAAGGGCCGGTATTAGAGAACATCAACCTTACAGCCACAGAGGTATGCAAAGCGCTGATGGATTTAGATGTTCATAAAGCTACAGGTCCTGATGACATATCCCCTCATGTGCTTAAAAAATGCGCAAACACAATATCAGTGGCACTAAGTATCATATTTAAGGAGTCACTGGAGTCGGGGGAGATTCCAAGATGCTGGAAACAAGCAAATGTGATACCTATCTTCAAAAAGGGAAGGAGGGATACGGCTCTGAACTATAGACCAGTTTCCTTGACCAGCATAGTTTGCAAACTTATGGAGAAACTACTAAGGAAACATATCTCTCTTCACTTGGAATCCTTCAACTTTTTGTCAGTGAGGCAACATGGCTTCAGAGAAGGAAGATCAACAGTAACAAACTTATTAGAATTTTATGATGAGGTAAGCCAAATCTTACAGGAAAGAGAGGGCTGGGCAGATTGCATATTCCTAGACTTCCAGAAAGCGTTTGACACTGTTCCACATGGGAGACTTATTAGGAAGCTGCAATCAATGGCTAGAATAGGTGGAAATGTCTTGGAATGGATAAAAACTTACTTAGAAGGAAGGGAACAGAGGGTTAGAGTAAGACACTCAGTGTCTGAATGGAGAAGAGTTAGTAGTGGAGTTCCACAGGGTTCAGTTTTAGGGCCGCTTTTGTTCCTTGTATATGTAAATGACCTACCAGAGTCTGTAAATTCATTCATGAATATGTTTGCAGATGATGCAAAGATTGTGAAGAAAGTAAAAAACGAGAACAATGGTAGAGAACTTCAGGAGGATCTAAATAATCTGCATGAGTGGTCAGAAAAGTGGCTAATGAAATTCAATACCTCAAAATGTAAGGTAATGAGAATGGGTACAAGTGCAAGAAGGCCCAAGCTTGACTACTCGGTGGCTGGAGTACAACTTCAAGAGACAGAAAATGAGAGAGATCTAGGAGTAAACATACTGGCAGATTTGTCTCCAGAAATACATATAAATGGCGTAGTAAGGGCAGCATATGCATTCTTATCAAATGTAAGGGTAGCCTTCAGGCACATGGACAAGGAAATGTTCAGAAATATTTATGTAACCTATGTGAGGCCAAAACTCGAATATGCAGCCCCCTTTTGGAATCCGCACTTGAAAAAGCACATAGCTAAGCTTGAAAAAGTTCAAAGACATGCCACGAAACTGGTGCCAGAAATACGCAATCTCGGTTATGATGAGAGGCTGAGGGAATTAGACTTGCCATCACTCGAAGCTAGAAGAGTAAGGGGGGATATGGTGACAGTCTTTAAATTCCTTCATGGTTATGATAGAGTGGATAGGGATCGATATTTCGATATGGCTGGCTCTAGAACTAGAGGTCATAGTTTGAAGCTTCGTAAGAAAACTTGTTTGCAGGATGTAAGGAAATACTTTTTCAGTGTAAGAGTAGTTGATAATTGGAATTGGCTAAGCGAGGAGGTAGTTAATGCTATCTCAATCCATAGTTTTAAGGACAGGTATGATAAGTATCACTAAGTCTAAAAATGGAACCGATCAGGAGACGGGAAGATACGAGCTTTGGGCTCTTTCCCGTAAGCACAATTAGGTAATCACAATTAGGTAATCACACACACACACAGGAAGGCTAAAGAAAATCCCAAGCTTTTCCACAGCTTTATCAGAGGAAAACTGAAGGTAAAAGAACAGGTTTTAAGGCTAAAGAGAGCGGATGGAAGCATCACTGAGACGGATGAAGAGATCTGCAAAGAATTGAACAAGGAGTTTCAGTCAATATTTACAGTAGAAAATACCCCACCCCCTCAGATTGCAGTGATAGAAGCTCAAGGGCCGGTATTAGAGAACATCAACCTTACAGCCACAGAAGTATGCAAAGCGCTGATGGATTTAGATGTTCATAAAGCTACAGGTCCCGATGACATATCCCCTCATGTGCTTAAAAAATGCGCAAACACAATATCAGTGGCACTAAGTATCATATTTAAGGAGTCACTGGAGTCGGGGGAGATTCCAAGATGCTGGAAACAAGCAAATGTGATACCTATCTTCAAAAAGGGAAGGAGGGATACGGCTCTGAACTATAGACCAGTTTCCTTGACCAGCATAGTTTGCAAAGTTATGGAGAAACTACTAAGGAAACATATCTCTCTTCACTTGGAATCCTTCAACTTTTTGTCAGTGAGGCAACATGGCTTCAGAGAAGGTAGATCAACAGTAACAAACTTATTAGAATTTTATGATGAGGTAAGCCAAATCTTACAGGAAAGAGAGGGCTGGGCAGATTGCATATTCCTAGACTTCCAGAAAGCGTTTGACACTGTTCCACATGGGAGACTTATTAGGAAGCTGCAATCAATGGCTAGAATAGGTGGAAATATTTTGGAATGGATAAAAACTTACTTAGAAGGAAGGGAACAGAGGGTTAGAGTAAGACACTCAGTGTCTGAATGGAGAAGAGTTAGTAGTGGAGTTCCACAGGGTTCAGTTTTAGGGCCACTTTTGTTCCTTGTATAAGTAAATGACCTACCAGAGTGTGTAAATTCATTCATGAATATGTTTGCAGATGATGCAAAGATTGTGAAGAAAGTAAAAAACGAGAACAATGGTAGAGAACTTCAGGAGGATCTAAATAATCTGCATGAGTGGTCAGAAAAGTGGCTAATGAAATTCAATACTTCAAAATGTAAGGTAATGAGAATGGGTACAAGTGCAAGAAGGCCCAAGCTTGACTACTCGGTGGCTGGAGTACAACTTCAAGAGACAGAAATTGAGAGAGATCTAGGAGTAAACATACTGGCAGATTTGTCTCCAGAAATACATATAAATGGCATAGTAAGGGCAGCATATGCATTCTTATCAAATGTAAGGGTAGCCTTCAGGCACATGGACAAGGAAATGTTCAGAAATATTTATGTAACCTATGTGAGGCCAAAACTCGAATATGCAGCCCCCTTTTGGAATCCGCACTTGAAAAAGCACATAGCTAAGCTTGAAAAAGTTCAAAGACATGCCACGAAACTGGTGCCAGAAATACGCAATCTCAGTTATGATGAGAGGCTGAGGGAATTAGACTTACCATCACTCGAGGCTAGAAGAGTGAGGGGGGGATATGGTGACAGTCTTTAAATTCCTTCATGGTTATGATAGAGTGGATAGGGATCGATATTTTGATATGGCTGGCTCTAGAACTAGAGGTCATAGTTTGAAGCTTCGTAAGAAAACTTCTTCGCAGGATGTAAGGAAATACTTTTTCAGTGTAAGAGTAGTTGATAATTGGAATTGGCTAAGCGAGGAGGTAGTTAATGCTATCTCAATCCATAGTTTTAAGGACAGGTATGATAAGTATCACTAAGTCTAAAATGGAACCGATGAGGAGACGGGAAGATACGAGCTTTGGGCTCTTTCCCGTAAACACAATTAGGTAATCACACACACTCCACACACACACACACACACACACACACACACACACACACACACACACACACACACACACACACATATATATATATATATATATATGAACAATAATGATGAAATCTAATCTTATTTTGTTTTCATTTAATTGACAGGTGTGAAGCATCCTAATCACATATGCGATGGGTGCAAACGTCAAGCGATTTCGGGAATTCGTTGGAAGTGCAGCACGTGCTACGACTATGATCTGTGTACCATGTGCTATATGGGAGATAAACATGATTTGTCACATACCTTTATTAGATATGAAACTGTCACTTCCAAAGGGTAAGCATGAAAAGTCTTTTTTTTTTTTTCATGGCCGAATCAAAGCACTTATTCACCCGAAGCCATATATACCTTGATCACTCCTTATAGCTAGCTCCTTGGTGATAAGGGGTTTCCACAGCTTTCCCCCACCACCACTTATTTGGGTTATCCACAGAGTAAATGGGCAAGAATCTTCAGCCAATCCTGACAATTAGCTAAGGCTGTCAGGCCTCGCAGCACAAGATCCTTGCTGATTTACCCCATGGATGACCCTAGCAGGATGATGGAGGGCAAATTTTGGTAACCCTTTATCCTCAAGGAACTATGAAGACTGATCAAAGTATGTTTGGCATTTGGTGAATGTGTGTACGTGGCTCTGCCAGCCCCCTTACAAGGGGATTTCGGCCAGTATATCTGCATTTAGCATGGTCATTGATTCATATATAAAGATTAACTCACTGAATGTTACTGACTATTATATAAATATTATTTATATACTGTGCAGTTATTGTTTTGGTACATGTCAGACAAGTACAGTAGTAATGGTTTCTCTTCCATTCCAGGGTAGAAGTTCCTCAGAGAAAAAATGGGAACAAGATCAATTTACAAGGAATATTTGTTGGTGCCAGAGTTATCAGAGGGCCAGATTGGGATTGGGGTAATCAGGACGGAGGTGAAGGTACTGTATATGTACTGTACCATAATGTTACTTTAATAACTTTAAGTAATGTATAATACAGTATTTCACATTTAAGAATTAGTCTCTCAGATCTAGTATTAAGTATACAGTATAGTGTGGGATATGCCTGTACAGTATAACGAGCAAGTAGAGTACAGTTGCTCTTTTGAAATATGGCATGTTTGGTATTTCAGTCATATATAGTACTTAATAATACTATTATATTTTATGTTTTTATTTTTGCAAATAAAATGCCCTCTTTATGTAGAATATCTTTGCTCTTTTAAAGAAGAGTAACCCCAGGTTGCAATAGGGTTACTCATATTTACAAAGCAAGTCACCTAACTTAACATACAGTATATATACGAGGTTATTTAAGTTCTGGGAGATACTCTTCTTTTGAAGATCCGACAGTACTTTTTTCAGAAATGTCTAAGTAATATATTATTCCTAAAACAGACTTATAAATATTATTTGACAGTATATGAGACAATTCTATTATTAAAGACTGCATAACAATTTCTTATTCTTTGATATTCTGATGAATAATTCGTGTACTTTAGCTCCGATGAATTTCCTTAATTTGCATTGAGCTGATGGTTTTATATCTCTCTATATAAAATAGCTGCATATTATTGTACACAGTACTCAATTTTTGTGGTATGAATTATTGTTAGTTTCTTTACATAGTGTTTGTTAGGTGTGCCTTTTAGTGCTCTGAACTTGGAAAGATCCTTTGCCATCGTTGACCCTGCACTTCTAGTGGCGTACTCATGAACTTGCTGAGGTGTCTTAGTGTATTTATTAGGGTCAAGCACGTTTTACTGATTCCATGAAAAAGTGTAATACCTTTTTTTTTAAAGTTGCAAAACTGACCCATGCATTCCAAGTATATACTCTTGGAGCAGTTGATTCCAACTGTGGGCTGCTGCTTCTGTTGGTGTGCTCATTTTTGCCTACTAAGTTGGCATAGGCTAGGAGATGACAGATGCCTTTACTCTCCATTCCATACCCTCGAACGTGACTTTTAAAATCTTATCAATATTTGCCATGGTATCACATTTTGCCATGAAGGAAACGGATTATATATTGGGTTATTGGTATGGTGCACCAGTCTAATGAATAACCTATTAAGGCTTGGAGAGATTATGATGACACTTGCAATAAGACTACTTTATTTTATTACATTATGTATATGGTATTTAATACCAATATAATTCGCTTGTTGTAAACAATAGCTGATATATTTTTATCTCCTTTCAGGCAAATGTGGACGCGTAACGGAAATTCGAGGCTGGGACAATGAATCTGGAAGATCAGTTGCAAATGTGACATGGGTCTGTGGATCAACAAATGTATACAGGGTTGGACACAAAGGAAAAGTTGATCTGAAAGTTCTTTTAGCTGCTACCAATGGCCATATTTATACTGAGCACCTGCCAGTTCTCGGAAAAATCGAGGGTAAACTATTGAGTTTTATCATTTTTGTCACAGTATTACCTAGGTGCCAAGAAATGTTTATGCTGTTTGTTTCTTTGGTGACCTTTTTTCTTTACTTAAAATTAGTTTTGAGGTGTGCACCTGATGGTACTTAATCAAATCATAAATGGAAAATAGACAAATTTGTAAGAAAATGCATTAAGTTTTATACACACTTGTATGTGGTGATTTTTAATAATTTAATATATGAATAACATTATTGTACATTGTGGTATATCCACATCATAACAGTATATTTGTGTGATATGCGTAGCTCTATAGCATATAGCATTTTGTATTAAACTTCTTTTTTTAATATAGCCTATATTCTCTCAGAAACAGCAAGTGTAGGTGAAACGGTACCAAACTCCCCTCGCCATCTCCCCTTCTCTGTGGGGGAGAGGGTTCGTGTGGTGGTAAGTGTGGACGAATTACGCACGATGCAAGAGGGCCATGGAGGATGGAATCATAAAATGGCAGAGGTTTGTTCTCTGCTTTATTAGAAATAAAAAAAAACATCATTTATACTCTATATGTGATTAAAAAAAAGTTATTTGATGTAATTGATATCACTGCCATTAATGTTAATTTCACTTGCATGTTGAGGAAGACTTGGTAATTTATGTTTTCCTTTTTGGGTTTAGTACAACTTTCCTAACAGTTTAGGAAAGTTATTACTGTATACTGGTTACCCATAATAAGAAGTGTTTCATTAACAAAACCAGATAATTGTAATGCAACGTTCATTAAATTGTGAGCATTTTTTTTTATGAATGTTTCGTGAATTCTATAGAAGCAAGATTTGACATTTTTGTTGACTTTATGTTTTATTTAATAGTAGACATCATTTGGCACATAACTGCAAAATTCATTATAACTGAAAAAGACAATACCTAAAGTTTTCAGAATTAAATTAGAATAGATTCATTCTCTTCAGTTCCTTGATAAAGTGGGCATTGTTCATCGAATAACCGACAAAGGCGACGTAAGGGTCCAGTACGAGGGACACGCAACACGTTGGACTATACACCCCAGAGCACTTGCACGAGTCACAACATATTCGCCAGGGGATGTTGTGGTAGTCTTGTCGGATGTCTCTAAAGTCAAGGAATACCAAAAGGGTCATGGAGAATGGATTGACTATATGAAAAGTGTAAGTTATACCTGTCCGTTACTTTCTTTTATGCCTGTCTTGTAGTGTTTGAACAAGATTTTCTGCTGTGAGAAAATCACTAAGTGCTGTAAAATAAAATGGAATAAATGAATTTAGTATTATTATAAGTTTTCTTGAAACAGTAGAATGGTAATGCTTATAAGTAATGGCTTGTATTTTTTGTAGGCTCTAGGCAAAACAGGCGTTATAGCCAGAGTGTATCCCGACGGAGATTTGAGAGTTAATGTAGAAGGGAAAACATGGACTTTTAATCCTCTCTGCGTTTCCTTAGCACCTCGTAATGCTGAATACAATAATACTATGAGAGCGAATGAGAGACATGAACATGCTAGTAAGTATTGTAAAGTCTTTTTGTATTTCATTCCTTTAAAACTAGTACTGCAATTGCTCTCAGATTTTGCTGTTATGGCTTGTATACAGCTAGTTAAAGAACATAGATAAAATTCATTCCCAGTTGGTTTTACATTTATGTGAAAAAATTGAGCTTAATGTCATATATCACTATGAGCCAGATATTTGAATTTTTTTTTCTGTTAATGGTCCTTAGTTATAAGTTCTTTAGCTCCTTCTTATTCTTTCTTTTTCCCTATTCCCATTTGCCCTGTTCTTCTCTTCTCATTTCGTTAGATATAGCAGGTTTTATGCTATTTAAAGGTCATTGTTTTCTTCTTTCTCTGCATCTTATCCTACTTTCATGTGGGGTCGATGTTTCTGAGAGCTCTCCTCCACTTAGCACGGTCGTTAGTTTGATATTGTCTGGTTATCTAACTATGTTTGTTCTTGCTACAGGTCCATTGGCTTCTGTTCTTCACCAGCTTCTTGACACTGAACAAGATAGCTCGGTGGTTGACCAGCTGGTCAGAGAAGCTGCACAAGGTCATACTCAAGCTGTCTCCCATCTTCTTGCTAAGTTTCCAGATAAGGTATTTCATATTTATTATTATTATTATTATTATTATTATTATTATTTTTTTTTTTTTTTCATTCTTAAGTGTAGTTGAACGCACATTGCGGCAATGGCACTCCCAAGTGCCGTGGCCACTCCAAGACGAGTGTCCAT
>JAXCGZ010016307.1:0-15000 GCA_037179515.1 Halocaridina rubra
GTTGAAACTTGAACTTTTGAAGTCTTTTTCATTTTATTAGGTGGGATCATGCAATATCAACAGCACTAGCGCTCGGATTATTAAAAAAACTCAAAGCACACTCACAAAATCTACAGTAAAAACTGCGTTTTTTCACTGTTACTTCATACTCTGCTTTGAGTTATTAAACTATTTTACTTTCATTTGAGAATTCACAACAAAAGTCACTCAGTCACATGAAATATTTACGTCTTTACTCACATCACGCACTCATTTCTAATGTTATACACAGTAAGGTACATTGTTAACTGGGAGTACCTATGCTCGAAATGGGATTAGTTGGCGACGCCGTTTTGGCGCGGCCCTTTTGGCGTCGTGAATGGCGCCTTAACAAAATAAAAAATAGAATAATTAACATTAACCTAGGTTAGATTAGGTTAAGTTAGTTGACTTATGTTTCATTTAGTAAAGACTCCATTTACAGCGCCAAGAGGGCCACGTAAAAACGGCGACGCCAAATAATTATAATACTCGATTCACCTACACTGGCGATGAAGAACAGTTGCTCAAGATCTTATTTGGGGCTTCGAGCTCGAGATCTCCTGAGCGGTTGGGCATAATATCGATAGCGCTGCCAAGACTAAGAAATGAGAGAGATTATTTAGCGCCTAATTCGTTTTTAATGGAAAACGTGCAGAGGAAGTAGTCAATTATTGAATTAACGAGGCGAAACCGCTATTCTCGCTCCTAGAGAGGATATCAGGAAATTAAACTACTTTATATAGAGCACTACGTATCCCATCGACACTATTCGTTACACTGTTCTTTATATATATATATATATATATATATATATATATATATATATATATATATATATATATATATATATATATATATATATATACACACACACACACACATAAGCTATTTTTCCCCTTATAAGGGAGTGGCTGAGTCAAGACAAAATACTCTGACTCTTTGGGAAGAGAAAATTCAGAGGAAGGGAATCCCAGTCTCCTCGCTCCACCCCATTTGGTCGACTCTTACGATACGCAGGGGAGCACGGAGGAAGCATTCTAGCCCTCTTCCCTCAAAAGATATATTACATTTCCATTTCTCGTTTTTTCAGTCTGTGCGTCCATCTCTGTTTATCAATCTATTTATTATCTACTTATCTTTTTTTTTTTATCTCATTTAATGCTTATCTACTTACAGTTGTTCCAGTTTTACGTCACGAACTCCCTTTTCTACCAAGGGCTAGGACGGCTGCCTTCTTGCGAAGGACTTGTTTTGGCAGATGTAATCGTTACCCTGAGTGCATGCCCTTGCTAACCTCAGACCGTGACGGGGCGCGAACCCTCGACCTGACGCCTCAAAGTCGCGGACGCTACTGTTTGAACCACGGCGACTACTCTTATCTACTTACAGCGCAGTATATTTAATATAAGAGATATATTTCCTCGATCGGAAAATTTTTGCAGCTCCGGACCCAATTTTGCTGTGGGGGCAGGCAAAGCCTAGGAGTTCACAGACAATGCATACCAAAATAAATAATAATAATAATAATAATAATAATAATAATAATAATAATAATAATAATAATAATGAATATAATAATAGTAATAATAATAATAATAATAATAATAATGATAATAATAATAATAATGAATATAATAATAGTAATAATAATAATAATAATAATAATAATAATAATAATAATAATAATAATAATAATAATAATAAAAATAATAATAATAATAATAATTAAATTTCTATGATTATTAGTATCATTATAATTATTATGGGTGAAAAAAATAAATAGCAAATTCTAAAAATCAATATTTTTTTTGCAAAAGTTTATTAGTAATATAAAGGCCTTACAAACAAGTAGATGAAGTATATAGTCCCAAATAATAACAATCAAATACATATTTTCTTTAAATGAGCTTCTGAAATGCATAAAAAATCGCCAAGGCTAAAATAAAAAAATTTAACAAAATTCACAAGAGGAAATAATTAGAAGAAAAAAAACTGTTCAGGAGAAATTGTCCGAAACAGCTCAAACCTTCATTTGTCCAATTTGGGTCGAGAAGCGATTAAGATTCAGAAGAGTTAATGGGTTGCGATCAAAGCGTAAAATATAAGATCTCTGGGAAAAAAAAGTTCTAAGATTTCCCTTCTTCAGGTGCCACCGTCAGGGAAAATATTAGGGTGGAAAAGTAGGAAACGTGATCCATTTAAAACGTCACCGAGAAGAGAGTAATTTAATTAATTCTCTAATTCTGACGACAACGGAAACTAATTAACATGCATATGATGATGTCAAGTAAAGGCGCGGGTAGCTGACACCATGTAATGCCAAGTCGGTTAGGTGGCACCGAGGGAGAATTAGCCAACAGGTAGAGATGTAATACAGCCGGACAAGTACAGTTAAGAAAAAAAATATTTTTAATTAATACCTTCTGATATCAATAAAGTACCTTAACAATGAAGAACGATATTTAAATACCACTGATTCGAATGCTTATACTAAATATTACAGCAATCGTCATTATCTGCAATTTTTCCCATGTTTATATGGGATCACTGTTTCTCAAGTGCCTCTTGGATATTTACTCAAATTCCTATGGCCCGGATGTCCTCACTAATATCAAGCCTTACCATGGGCCCGAGCTTTGGACTGGCACAAGGTTGAGCTGGCTTGCTAACTCAGTGGCTGAGCCATAAGCAGGTAAGCAGTACATTAAAAAAAAAAAAGTAAATGTCACTCTGAAATAACTTATATCCTGAAGTGGATCATCACAAAGTAAAGAGTGAAGTGCGGCAGGGGGAATATCTTTGACCTTAATATTTTGCTTATCATGAGAGAGAGAGAGAGAGGAGAGAGAGAGAGAGAGAGAGAGAGAGAGAGAGAGAGAGAGAGAGAGAGAGAGAGAGAGAGAGAGAGAGAGAGAGAGAGAGAGATTTGTCTCAGAGATAAGAAGGGACACCATGCATCATTTAGTGTTTAGAAGCTCAGTTACACGAATTGTTGCCATGTACTGATTCTCGAGCAAGTTGGTGCCTATTCTCTTGTCTGATCTTCTGGTAAATAGAGTTGGTTTCACCTAATTTTAGGTATCTGAATCTGAAACACTCTTGGTACGTTGGTTAGGGCAGTTAATGACAAACGGTGATACTATTGCCATAGCGACATTCTGTCGGATTAAGGAAAAATTATTCTCTTTATCTTTTCTTTGCTTCGAAATGATAGGCGCTTTGACCTGGATCTTTTGATGTGGCAGATATGTGATTACCTAATTGTGATTACCTAATTGTGCTTATGGGAAAGAGCCCAAAGCTCGTATCTTCCCGTCTCCTCATCACTTCCATTTTATACTTAGTCATACTTATCATACCTGTCCTTAAAACTATGGATTGAGATAGCATTAACTACCTCCTTGCTTAGCCAATTCCAATAATCAACTACTCTTACACTGAAAAACTATTTCCTTACATCCTGCAAACAAGTTTTCTTACCAAGCTTCAAACTATGACCTCTAGTTCTAGAGCCAGCAATATCAAAATATCGATCCCTATCCACTCTATCATAACCATGAAGGAATTTAAAGACTGTCACCATATCCCCCCTCACTCTTCTAGCTTCGAGTGATGGTAAGTCTAATTCCCTCAGCCTCTCATCATAACTGAGATTGCATATTTCTGGCACTAGTTTCGTGGCATGTCTTTGAACTTTTTCAAGCTTAGCTATGTGCTTTTTCAAGTGCAGATTCCAAAAGGGGGCTGCATATTCGAGTTTTGGCCTCACATAGGTTACATAAATATTTCTGAACATTTCCTTGTCCATGTGCCTGAAGGCTACCCTTACATTTGATAAGAATGCATATGCTGCCCTTACTATGCCATTTATATGTATTTCTGGAGACAAATCTGCCAGTATGTTTACTCCTAGATCTCTCTCATTTTCTGTCTCTTGAAGTTGTACTCCAGCCACCGAGTAGTCAAGCTTGGGCCTTCTTGCACTTGTACCCATTCTCATTACCTTACATTTTGAAGTATTGAATTTCATTAGCCACTTTTCTGACCACTCATGCAGATTATTTAGATCCTCCTGAAGTTCTCTACCATTGTTCTCGTTTTTTACTTTCTTCACAATCTTTGCATCATCTGTAAACATATTCATGAATGAATTTACACACTCTGGTAGGTCATTTACATATACAAGGAACAAAAGTGGCCCTAAAACTGAACCCTGTGGAACTCCACTACTAACTCTTCTCCATTCAGACACTGAGTGTCTTACTCTAACCCTCTGTTCCCTTCCTTCTAAGTAAGTTTTTATCCATTCCAAAACATTTCCACCTATTCTAGCCATTGATTGCAGCTTCCTAATAAGTCTCCCATGTGGAACAGTGTCAACCGCTTTCTGGAAGTCTAGGAATATGCAATCTGCCCAGCCCTCTCTTTCCTGTAAGATTTGGCTTACCTCATCATAAAATTCTAGTAAGTTTGTTACTGTTGATCTACCGTCTCTGAAGCCATGTGATTACCTAATTGTGATTACCTAATTGTGTTTACGGGAAAGAGCCCAAAGCTCGTATCTTCCCGTCTCCTCATCGCTTCCATTTTATACTTAGTCATACTTATCATACCTGTCCTTAAAACTATGGATTGAGATAGCATTAACTACCTCCTTGCTTAGCCAATTCCAATTATCAACTACTCTTACACTGAAAAACTATTTCCTTACATCCTGCAAACAAGTTTTCTTACCAAGCTTCAAACTATGACCTCTAGTTCTAGAGCCAGCCATATCAAAATATCGATCCCTATCCACTCTATCATAACCATGAAGGAATTTAAAGACTGTCACCATATCCCCCCTCACTCTTCTAGCTTCGAGTGATGGTAAGTCTAATTCCCTCAGCCTCTCATCATAACTGAGATTGCATATTTCTGGCACCAGTTTCGTGGCATGTCTTTGAACTTTTTCAAGCTTAGCTATGTGCTTTTTCAAGTGCGGATTCCAAAAGGGGGCTGCATATTCGAGTTTTGGCCTCACATAGGTTACATAAATATTTCTGAACATTTCCTTGTCCATGTGCCTGAAGGCTACCCTTACATTTGATAAGAATGCATATGCTGCCCTTACTATGCCATTTATATGTATTTCTGGAGACAAATCTGCCAGTATGTTTACTCCTAGATCTCTCTCATTTTCTGTCTCTTGAAGTTGTGCTCCAGCCACCGAGTAGTCAAGCTTGGGCCTTCTTGCACTTGTACCCATTCTCATTACCTTACATTTTGAAGTATTGAATTTCATTAGCCACTTTTCTGACCACTCATGCAGATTATTTAGATCCTCCTGAAGTTCTCTACCATTGTTCTCGTTTTTTACTTTCTTCACAATCTTTGCATCATCTGTAAACATATTCATGAATGAATTTACACACTCTGGTAGGTCATTTACATATACAAGGAACAAAAGTGGCCCTAAAACTGAACCCTGTGGAACTCCACTACTAACTCTTCTCCATTCAGACACTGAGTGTCTTACTCTAACCCTCTGTTCCCTTCCTTCTAAGTAAGTTTTTATCCATTCCAAAACATTTCCACCTATTCTCGCCATTGATTGCAGCTTCCTAATAAGTCTCCCATGTGGAACAGTGTCAACCGCTTTCTGGAAGTCTAGGAATATGCAATCTGCCCAGCCCTCTCTTTCCTGTAAGATTTGGCTTACCTCATCATAAAATTCTAATAAGTTTGTTACTGTTGATCTACCTTCTCTGAAGCCATGTTGCCTCACTGACAAAAAGTTGAAGGATTCCAAGTGAAGAGAGATATGTTTCCTTAGTAGTTTCTCCATAACTTTGCAAACTATGCTGGTCAAGGAAACTGGTCTATAGTTCAGAGCCGTATCCCTCCTTCCCTTTTTGAAGATAGGTATCACATTTGCTTGTTTCCAGCATCTTGGAATCTCCCCCGACTCCAGTGACTCCTTAAATATGATACTTAGTGCCACTGATATTGTGTTTGCGCATTTTTTAAGCACATGAGGGGATATGTCATCAGGACCTGTAGCTTTATGAACATCTAAATCCATCAGCGCTTTGCATACCTCTGTGGCTGTAAGGTTGATGTTCTCTAATACCGGCCCTTGAGCTTCTATCACTGCAATCTGAGGGGGTGGGGTATTTTCTACTGTAAATACTGACTCAAACTCCTTGTTCAATTCTTTGCAGATCTCTTCATCCGTCTCAGTGATGCTTCCATCCGCTCTCTTTAGCCTTAAAACCTGTTCTTTTACCTTCAGTTTTCCTCTGATAAAGCTGTGGAAAAGCTTGGGATTTTCTTTAGCCTTCCTGGTGATGTCCCTCTCATAGTCTCTCTCTGCCTCTCTCCTTTTACTTAGGTAGTCATTTCTTGCTCTTTTGTAGGTTTGCCAGGCATTTATGTTTTTTCTCCTCCTATACCTTTTCCAGCATTTGTCTCTCCACTCCTTAGCTCTTTTACACCCATTATCGAACCATTTCTCTCTGGCATGAATTACACCTACTTTGGTGACAGGTATGCAGCAATCTACTATCTTCCCATATTTCTCACAAAAGATGTCATACATTTCTTGTACAGATTTGTTGTAAAATAAGGTTCTCCAGTGTGATTACCTAATTGTGATTACCTAATTGTGTTTACTGGAAAGAGCCCAAAGCTCGTATCTTCCCGTCTCCTGATCGGTTCCATTTTATACTTAGTGACACTTATCATACCTGTCCTTAAAACTATGGATTGAGATAGCACTAACTACCTCCTCGCTTAGCCAATTCCAATTATCAACTACTCTTACACTGAAAAAGTATTTCCTTACATCCTGCGAAGAAGTTTTCTTACGAAGCTTCAAACTATGACCTCTAGTTCTAGAGCCAGCCATATCAAAATATCGATCCCTATCCACTCTATCATAACCATGAAGGAATTTAAAGACTGTCACCATATCCCCCCACACTCTTCTAGCTTCGAGTGATGGTAAGTCTAATTCCCTCAGCCTCTCATCATAACTGAGATTGCGTATTTCTGGCACCAGTTTCGTGGCATGTGTGTGTGTGTGTGTGTGTGTGTGTGTGTGTGTGTGTGTGTGTGTGTGTGTGTGTGTGTGTGTGTGTGTGTGTGTGTGTGTGTGTGTGTGTGTGTGTGTGTGTGTGTGTGTGTGTGTGTGTGTGTGTGTGTGTGTGTGTGTGTGTGTGTGTGTGTGTGTGTGTGTGTGTGTGTGTGTGTGTGAGATGACTAAGGATATGAGGAAGTGATGATAAAAAAAACTAAGAGGTCAAGAAAGGTCACGGGGTGCAGACAATACCTGGAGGGAAATAAATGAATTAAAAAAAGCAAAAGAACTCTTCACAAACTTCAAAAAAATTATTATTTTCTTTATCTAAGGCTTTGGGTAAAAACAAACAAATTAGCAACAAACAAAGACTTGTGAATTCAAAGGTATAAAAGGCTGGGCCAATAAAATGGGACTTTGGTTAAAAAAAAAAAAACTAATAGAAATTATATTGGAATTCAGACATCTGTAAAAAAAAAATTAACTTGTATTACTGAAGATAAAAATGAAAGCATGACCTGCCAGAAGAGGATTCAGGGAAAACACGCACACACATGCATACACATACACATACACATACGTACGCTAACGTAGCATGACTACGACTTCCTAGTGTGTCTAGCTTAAAAAAAAAAAAAAAAAAAAAAAAAAAAAAAACTATATTCTAGTCATCATCGTAGGAGGTAAAACTAAAATGCTTCGAAGGTGATGAAAAGTAGGGATTTGATATACGATTAAAGATCAATTCCTTATTCCATATCAAAGAACGCATCAGGAAAGCAAGAGAAGAGTGCTTGGAGTGAGATCCGGATCGGCATAAGATTAGGCATAAGGTCGTTTCGGTGTTTTATTGAATAAGGAATCATTTTCTTGCAGATCTGCAGCAAGAAAATGATCAAATGGTCAGTTTGGAGTACTTATGTAAATAGCTTTAATGCAGTCTGAAGATCCCAGAAATAAGGACTAAATTTTAAGTAGCTTTATCCTAGAGACCACTTGGAAGAAGAAAAAGTTTCTATATATATATATATATATATATATATATATATATATATATATATATATATATATATATATATATATATATATATATATATATTATGACTGTGACACTGGAACAGGCAAGAAAGTGCCCTCATCAATAAAGAACTGCGTACGAGAAAACATTAAGACGAAGGAAAAGAAAAAACTTATGGACAAGGCAGAGATGAGGTAATGATACACAAGACAAAAGGATAGCCTGAAAAAAATAGTCGAAGTACTGAGGACCTAGAAATATGGAGGATTAGGCCCTGAGATGACGATAGATCCGCTTTTTTTTGAAGGAAGATAGGTCATAAGAATTTGAAAAGACAGAAGGAGGAAGAGAGTTCCAGAGTCTGGAGGTAGATGGGAAATATCAGTCGCTGTACCGACCAATCTGAGAGCTACATATATCTATCTATCTACCTTGGCTGTCTCCCCCAATTGGGGGTAGCCGATATAAATAAAGAAACAATAAAGGGATTACTTTGCTTTATGGACAATGACGAGGGAGCTAGCGACCGTTCAGATGGCACTGCTGGAGTTTCACAGCCCATCCTCCCGGCTCTTCCACAACCTGCGTCGCTTCATAAATGCCAACTCCCCTATAATAATAATAATAATAATAATAATAATAATAATAATAATAATAATAATAATAATAATAATAATGATGATGATGATGATGATGATGATGATGATGATGATGATGATGATGATGATGATGATGATGATGATGATAATAATAATAATAATAATAATAATAATGATAATAATAATAATAATAAAAATGATAATGATAATAATAATAATAATAATAATAATAATAATAATAATAATAATAATAATAATAATACTAATAATAATAATAATAATTATAGTAATGATAACAATAATGATAATGATAATGATAATAATAATAATAATAATAATAATAATAATAATAATAATAATAATAATAATAATAATGATAATAATAATAATAATAATAATAATAATAATAATAATAATAATAATGATAATAATAATAATAATAATAATAATAATAATAATAATAATAATAATAATAATAATAATAATAATAATAATAATAATATCCGACTTTGGCTTGGTATCAGAGCACCAAATGACATATTTTTTTCCTCGTTTAATACAACTGAATTGAATATCGTAATTTACGTCCTCACATGCTTTTCGGAAGCTGCAAGAAAAGTAGTAAAAAATAGTCTATTTTTCCGTAAAGATGTCACTCGCTGGCTTAGCGACAATTTTCTGTAATGCTAGGGAAAAAAATGGTCCCTAAGGAAACAGGCAAGTAAGCTTTCACTTTGTATCCACTAAAAGTGTCCCGTGTGCAGCCTTAGGATGCACACGAGACACTTTTAGTATTATTAAGTAAAAAGCCCATGAGGAAAATTCCTCAAATCAGGTAATCTGCCTTTTGAAGCACCGGAGTTACATGAGGAATTTTCCTCAAATCAGGTAATTTGCCTTTTGAAGCACCGGAGCTACATGAGACAATTTCCTTGATTCAGGCAACTTGCCTATGAGGATAGTGAGGTTGACCGTCGCTGCAATATAAATGTTGAAATATAAAGATTTTTTAAATCTTTTGTTTAGTTTTTCCTTTCTAAAGGAAAAGCAATATTTAAAAATGATACTGAGAATTTATTTGGCAATGCCAAATACTCCTCAGAAAGTGACCTTATCAACCTTTCTGAATTGTCAGAAACGGAGATATGATCACTGATTTTCTGATGCGAAAGAGTTCTGGTTAAGAAATTCATCTAAATCTGTCGTTACGTTCTCTAGTTTAGATGTTCCAGTATTCGTTGGGGATAAAGGAATAATCTTTGTGACAGATTCCTTTGGTGCCATATTTTTTGCCACGGTTTCACACTGTAGTGGCGCCAAAAGATGTAGTTGTACATTATCACTTTTAGAGTCCTTTTGTAAATTGTTTTTTCCTGGTGAATTTGGTTCCCCTGTCTTTGTTCGAGTCTTTTTAAAGTCAGATCCTTTAAATAATGATTTATTCAGAAGCTTCTTGAGTCTAGAACACACTGGTCTCAATACTTTGGTCAGAGGATTCTTGAAAGTATCGGAACTTGGTCTTCGTAACTTGTTCAGCGGTTTCTTGCGGCAGGAGCTTGGTTCCCGCGGTGTCAAATCTTCGCTGTATTCAGTCGAACTTTCTTCCACTGCTCTGGTCAAAGTCTCTGTAGAACCAGAAGATGGTTCCAGAGATATATCAGTATGGAGGAAATTGCAATGAATACGTTGGCTGTTCTTATGCTGGACATCTTTGCTGGAAAACCGTAGAGAAAACTGGAAATGTGGTCCACAATATTGAAAGTCGTGGTAGGCTATGCACATCCATATAGGTTCCGTAGGTAGATTAAAGATAATATAATGTAGGCACTTTCAGTGTTTACAGTTCTCTAATTTTCTCATTTAATTTAGCACTGAAAAATAAATCTGAGAGGGGGAAAGGGTTATCCTTACGTAGGTATATGTTCACTCAATCTACCATTAGCTACAGTCAGGAAACTTTATCTTCGGTAAATAAATTTTCCACAAATTTTCCCTCCGGAATATAATCCACCAGTATAGCCAAGAAGATGGCATGGAAGTATCCTCTTATCCTGTGTGTGTGTGTGTGTGTGTGTGTGTGTGTGTGTGTGTGTGTGTGTGTGTGTGTGTGTGTGTGTGTGTGTGTGTGTGTGTGTGTGTGTGTGTGTGTTTGTGTGTACATAACAACAAAATAAAATTAGTTTAAAGATAATAATTCTCAAATTTCCTGCATTAAATTATATCCCTCCTCATTCTTTTAGCTTCGAGTGATGGAAAGTCTAATTCCCTCACCCTCTCGTCATAAGTGATATTGCGCGCGCATGTGTGTGTGTGCTTGCGTGTCTCGTTTGTACATACAACAAAATAAAATTGGTTTAAAGCTAGTAAATTCTCAAATTTCCAACGTTAAAGTTTCTTTCAATATGCAACAGAAAAAATGGAAATCGCAAAATTATATCAAATTTCCCATAATTACATTATTTTCACATGCTTGAACCAAAGCAAAAAGTGAACCGAAATAATGACAAAGGTCTCCCCTCCTCCTCTAACTCCTCAAGACATGGAACCGGTAAAAAAAATTAAAAAAAAGTATGTTAAAAAAATCAATAGCAATTTGTTATGGTGATTGGTGTAGTTGCGGCCGATATCTGGGAGCCATTAGAATCCCACGTCAGCGAAATTCGTGAGTGGTAGGGAAAGAAACTTCTTCTTCTCGAGCAGAGATCGGAATCTGGAAATGAGTCTATTATGGCGGATATGGAGACAAACTTGAGTTGCCAGGAAAATGCGATCTCATTCTCCCCCTTTTTTTTTGTCTTGCTCTTTAATTCCATTGTGAAGTTACAGAAACGTGTTGTATTGAGATATTTCGTTTGAGTTAAACTTTCACGTTCAAAACGGTTCAATTACTAACCCAACTTAACCAAACCTAAGCTATAATGAAGAAAAAAAGGAACCTACATTAGCATATCAATTATTATTATTATTATTATTATTATTATTATTATTATTATTATTATTATTATTATCATCATCAAACCATGTATCTTAATACAATATATAAAAAAAAAATTAAGGAAAGTCCAAAACAAAAATATGACAATGAAAAATATAAATAGTATATAATGGCTATGGCATATATATCTCTGAGTTTTACACCGCCATGTCTGGTCATATAATTCATGACTCCATGTTGGTTCCGGTTTTACGTCACGGACTCCCTTTTCTACCAAGGGCTAGGACGGTTGCCTTCTTGCGAAGGACTTGTTTTGGCAGATGTAATCCTTACCCTGAGTGCATGCCCTTGCTAAACTCAGACCGTGACGGGGCGCGAACCCTCGACCTAACGCCTCAGAGTCGCGGACGCTACCGCTTGAGCCACGGTGACTACATTAATTTACATGTAGTAATAGTTTTTATTAACCCTTGCTGAGTGCCATCATTTAAATCAAATCTCTACTTTCATAGAAGAATTTAATAAGATACCACAGAAACAATACAGACAATTTGAAGCATATATAGTAATAGGACAGTTCAGGGCAGTAGGGTGTTAAAACTCTTCCTTCACTTACTTTTCTTTTTCCTATGGCTGCATCAACACCGAATATTCTTGAATATTTGTTATACATCTCTTATTATCCCTTAACATCTGACAAGTCACAACAATATCCATCTCTGATTCTCTTTATGTTTTCTTCATGCCTAGGCCCGATGAGGGAAGATTTTTTTTTTCGCCCATCCTGGTGTCACAATCATAAAAAAACATATACATATACATGCATGCACACGTACTTATATATACATACACAACACATATATATACATGGATATACACATATATAAATAACTGATTAGATGAGTAAATAGAAGTGCCACTGGGGCTTTATAATCATACATATCATGGAGAGAGAGAGAGAGAGAGAGAGAGAGAGAGAGAGAGAGAGAGAGAGAGAGAGAGAGAGAGAGAGAGAGAGAGAGAGAGAGAGAGAGAGAGAGAGAGAGAGAGAGAGAGAGAGAGAGAGAGAGAGAGAGAGTTTGAGGTATTCATTTCAGCGCAAAAAGGTCATAGGTGAGAGCTGCGTTGTAATATCCATGTTTAAAAAACTTTAGTAAGTCAGTGATTCCAGCACTTGACTCCCACCCAAGAGATACCGTATTCAACTCCTTTCTGGTGGCTCGTACAGCCTTCCTTCGTTAGAGCCACTTGGAGATAAGAGCTGGAGGCTACTGCTGTCCTTTACGTAGCATTAAAACCCCTGCCAACTTAATTTCCTCAATGTGGCAAAATGGTAGCGTTTGAGACTCTGAGGCGGCAGTTCGAGGGTTCGCGCTCCGTCACAGACTGAGGTTAGTAAGGGCATACACTGAGGGTAACGATTACATCTGCCAAAACAAATCCTTCGCAAGAAGTCATCCGTCCTAGCCCTTAGTTGAAAAGGGAGTTCGTGACGTAAAACCGAAACAACAACAACAACAAAGTACATCATTAAATCAGCATAGTCGGATTGAGCAATATTTTCCCAAATTAGCATTTTTCTCCTCTTTTTTTTCTTTTATTAAAGTTGTGGCCACCTTGCGAAAATAAAAGAAGATTAAAAAGAGAACGAGTAATATTGTTTTAACTCTCTCTCCAAATTGGCTACAATTCCTCTTTAGTAAAACGCCAAACGCAGTGTAGCCAATTACTAAAAAAAAAAAAAAATCTAAATATGAAAACTGGGCTGCTTTAGACAACTCGTGGAATTGATGCCAATCGTTATTCCTAATTTCATATGCCACTGGAATTTCTGCATTCCAGAATGAACGAATATTTATTCATTCAGGAATATATTACAAGAGGCGCACAGGATTCCTATCGAAATGTTCTTCAATTATCGAGAGACTGGTTGCAGTCTGCCTTTTATAATTGTTTATCATTCTTTTAATTCTGCCTTATTCTTAATCTGCTTCTTCCTAAATATTTTCTTGGTGCCCGGGCCCGATGAGGGCAGTTTTCTTTGCCTGTGCCGGAGTCACAAACATCAAAAAAATAAAACTCACTTGTAAAGATTATTCTGTTGTTTTAAGCTGCTATAATCATGAATACTAAATTACCAAATCTTTTTAATTATGGTAAAATAGACTGTGAAGGAAAAACGAGACGATGGAGTAGTGTAGCGCTTACGATTGCAATTACTCATCTTCAGTGTCTGTATTGGGAATATCTATATTAGTCTGAATATTTCATTTAACAATATAGGTGATATTTCCCCGTGAGGTCTGAATATTTGCAGGCTGAAAATACAGAGAGGGTGTGTTCGAGGCATGTTTTGTTTCTTGTGAAAGTGTGCTTTGACTTGGACACGGCCCTTACAAGGAGGTACTGCAGCCATTGCGTCTCACAGTCTGCTTCATGAAACATCAAAGAATAAGGGCCGATTTCTTAAACAGTGTAAACCTAGGATACCATATTGTTAGTTAGCTAGACATACACAAATGGATTTCATAAACGCATCTGACGCGGTTCTGTGTATGGCTAGGATCCCGTACGGGATCCTAGCCATACACAGAACCTCGTTAGGTGCGTTTATGAAATTTATTTGTGTGTGTCTAGCTAACTAACAATATGGTATCCTAGGTTTACACTGTTTAAAAAATCGGGCTTATGACATGAAATTGACATCCAAAGATAAATCAAACAGTTTATGGCTTAAGTTCAAAACACGAATAAAACGTAAAAAAACCAGAGGACAAATAGCAACTGAGAGCCAAAGATAAATCTCAAACCGTTTGTTTCGTATTATTAAAATAAATAAAACCAAAAGGCCAAAAAAATATATATATAAATTGGAAAACAGAGGGTAAGTCATAAATACTTTCTCCCTAAGATACACTTCAGCTGTGTCATACACGGAATGGGACTATTTGGCGCCGCCATTTTGGCGCCACAATTTTGGCGAAGATATTTTGGCGCAAAGCAATTTTGGCCTTGCTCTTTTCGCACTAAGCTCTTATGGCTAGGCGAGGTTAGGTTAGATTAGGTTAGGTTAGGTTGGGTTAGTGTTAACCTAATTTTTATTTAGTAAAGGTGCCATTCATAGCGCCAAAAGAGCAACACTAAAACGGCGGCGCCAAACAGTACACGACCAGAAATTCATGTTTCTTCTATTCAACCACCCAACCTGAGTCATGGAACTCGAGAACTCCTGAGAGGGATTTGGGAGCAATACCGATTGTGCTGCCGAGATAAAGAATGATATTATTTAGCTCCTAATTCGTTTTTAATGGGGAATGAGAAAAGGAAGTCGCCAATTAATAAATTAACGAGGCGAACCGCCATTCTA
>JAXCGZ010016307.1:17500-23533 GCA_037179515.1 Halocaridina rubra
ATTATTATTATTATCCTCATCATAGTTAAAGCACTCGACTCGGCATGTGACAAACCCTTGCTAGAGCCCACCGTGGAACGTTAGGAAGGGCATCTTACCTTAATTTTCCAGCTCCAACCTGTCTGTGTTCATCCTCATTCGCCTGGATATTGATGATGACACATAATACTGCATAATGTCTATTCATGAATTGGTGTGTGTATGTGTGTGAGTGTGTACATGAAAACGAACTACACAGTTTTAAAGTAGAAAATATCATATACTAATAAAACAAAGATTCAAAGTTTATATATATATATATATATATATATATATATATATATATATATATATATATATATATATATATATGTATATATATATATATATATATATATATATATATATATATATATATATATATTTCTGTATATGACTGTGTATGGCTAGGATCCCGTACAGGATCCTAGCCATACACAGAACCGCGTCAGATGCGTTTATGAAATCCATTTGTTGTGTCTAGCTAACTAACAATATGGTATCCTAGGTTTACACTGTTTAAGAAATCGGGCCATTATTACACTGGACATGCGTATCTCTCAGTTACCAAAATACTGCATAAAAGTCGATGGATCGCGCCTCGTCCAGGCAAGAGAGTTTAAGTTGTTTACTGCGGAGGTTACTGCTGTGGCTGGGTACCACAGTGGGGCGTTGGGGTCTTTGCCGGCTGGCGACCGCCCTATGGGTCCTCCATGACCCGTTCCACCCATCCGTGGTTGGAGAATCTAAAACAACATGCATAAAAGTGAAGACAATGAAAACAACTCTGGCATAAGCAAATCAGAAATATATGGTGTTGGATGATTATAATACTCTTGCGATACTTGTAAGAAATAAACTTGATACATTAATTGTAAAATAAAACACGCTAGAAAGTGAAATTACAATATTTTTTTTATCAAATTTTTTTTAACGACCTACCCTAATTGAAGTTGATAAAATAATTGGAAATAATTTTCTTCGGTATTTTACGAGACTGAACCAAAGTCAACATGAAATGAAAAAAAAATAATTTTTTAACCAAAACTGAAAGCCTCCAAAAGCATTTACAAAGATTTCGAAATCACATGAGTGAATTATTTGCACATGGTCGAGCTAAGCAAAAAGACCAAACCAAGAAATAAAAGATAAAAAAAAAAACATTATTTTTACGAATCTGAACCAAAGTAAAAATTAAAAAGAAATATTGGAAAAGGTCAACCTCTTATTCCAACCCCTCAGGTCACGGAACTTGTATAAAAAAAAAAAAAAAAAAAAAAAAAATCAATAGCAATTTGTTATGGTGATTGGCGTAGTTGTGGCCGATATCTGGGAGACCATTAGGCCACCTTCACACCAAAGTGGCACGTCGCACGTGGCATGCCACGTGGCACGCAGTTGAAAACGAACATCCAGGAAATATATGAAACCGGGACGTGTCACGCCACTTCTGTATGTGAAAGGTTTCATATATACCCGGATGTTCGTTTTTAACTGGCGTGCCACGTGGCATGCCACGCGCGACGTGCCACTTTGGTGTGAAAGGGTTCATATATATCCGGATGTTCGTTTTCAACTGGCGTGCCACGTGGCATGCCACGTGCGACGTGCCACTTTAGTGTGAAAGCAGCCTTTAAGTCCGACTTCAGCGAAATTCGAGTAGTTGAGAGAGAAACTTCTTCTCGACCAGAGATTGGTAACTGGAAATGAGTCTATTTTGGCGGATATGAAGACAAACTTCGATGTCGAGAAAACTCGATTTCACTCTCTCGTTCTTGACTAATTCTTTGATTCCATTTGTGGTTTTACAGAAACTTAATGCGGTAAAGGTCAGTTTGGGTTGATTATTCATACTTAAAACGACTTTACAATTAACCTAATTTAACCCAACCTAGTGTTCAAACGTCAGATGACACGGCACGTGGGTGAAGTGTTCAAATCGAGACGTAATGGGACGTCGTTCGACCCATTAGGGGTGGGGGGGTCAGTGGGCATCCAACCCTAATGCCCTAGGTTGAGTCCAACTGTGTCCACCTCCAAATTGGAACTATTAGTGACATAAAACGTAAAAGTAGTCTCCGTGGCAAAATGGTAGCGTCTGCGATTCTGAGGCGACAGGTCGAGGGTTCGCGCCCCGTCACGGACTGAGGTTAGTAGGGGCATACACTCAGGGTAACGATTACATCTGCCAAGACAAGTCCTTAGTAAGAAGGCAACCGTCCTAGCCCTTAGTAGAAAAGGGAGTTCGTGACGTAAAACCGAATCCAGTGACATATAACGTAAAACAAAATAGTGCTTGATTCTCACCCAGGAGGTAGTATATTCGACTCTCTCAAAGGTGGTTTTTGCAGATTCTTTTCCCCAATGCCACTTGAAGATAAGAAGGGGGGGAGTAGAGTCCCACTTGTGACCAAGCAACTGCCAACTCATTTAGCTCACTGAGTACACAAATAGATGACCAGATTTGGGCTCCAATAACTTGTGTTGTTTCCTTCAGTTATTTTAACAAAATTATGACGTAACTGATGAAATTAACCAAAATAAATAAATAAAAAAAAATCCAAAATGGCGGATATAAATAAATATCTCATAATATATTTCAGTTATTTAAAATAAATGAAAAAAAATAATAAAAAAAAGGGAGGAATAATAATGTTTGACTATTACCTTAGTTATGGCTACACTGCCGAGATTGTTTAACGCCAAGCGCAGTATTGCCAATTAATAAGAACAAAATCAGAAAACGGAGGTCAGCTTCCTGTAGCCAAGCTCAATATAATTAATTCTGATCGTTATTCCTAATTTCATCCGCCACTGGAATTTCTGCATTCCAAAATGACTAGGAACATATTTGTTTTAGGAATGCATGACAAGAGGAAGAGTTTTTGGTGAAATGTTCATCAAATTATCTTTATTTATTTTCTGTTGTTCTGACAAAATTAAAAATAATTAAAATTTTGGATCCGTACGGGATCCTATTCATACACAGATCAGCGTCAGATGCGTTTATGAAATCCATTTGTGTGTCTAGGTAACCAACAATTCCTAGGTTTACACTGCTTAAGAAATCGGACCTAAAATTAAACTTCAAAGAATAAATCCAAAATGGCGGATGGAACTAAATATCTCATAATATATTTCAGTTATTTAAAACACGAAGAGATGTAAATGGGAGACGATATTAATAAATATATATATATATATATATATATATATATATATATATATATATATATATATATATATATATATATATATATATAATATTTTTTTTAATCAACATAAAGAGCAATATAATGTTTCTGACATCATGACTGGCTTCTCTCTCTCTCTCTCTCTCTCTCTCTCTCTCTCTCTCTCTCTCTCTCTCTCTCTCTCTCTCTCTCTCTCTCTCTCTCTCTCTCTCTCTCTCTCTCTCTCAGACTTCTGTCATCGTAAGACAATTGAGTTTCTCTCGACGATAAAAAGAATGTGAAAATAAGAAATATATGAAGTTATAGTTTCTTTAAGTAAATCATTATTTCTTTTTCTTCTTCTTATTTTTCAACATACATACATACATACATACATACATATATATATATATATATATATATATATATATATATATATATATATATATATATATATATATATATATATATATATATGTATATATATATATATATATATATATATATATATATATATATATATATATATATATATATATATGTATATATATATATATATATATATATATATATATATATATATATATATATATATATATATATATATATATATATACAGTCATACATACATATATACATATGTACATAGTCATACATACATTCATACATACACACACACACACACACACACAATCTCTCTCTCTCTCTCTCTCTCTCTCTCTCTCTCTCTCTCTCTCTCTCTCTCTCTCTCTCTCTCTCTCTCTCTCTCTCTCTCTCTCTCTCTCTCTCTCTCTCTCTCTCAGGTGTATAATATACAATACTTTATTTGAAGTCTGCATGAGACATTTAAGTATATTTGTCAATAATTACTTTTAAATTTAAATGTCAGTCGCAACTGGATATGTAAATAAATTAATGTTTATTTTTTTCTGACAAATGACAGCATCGCCAAATGCTATGTGGTATTTACTGTATTGATAATAACAATAATGATAATAATTACAACTATAACAATAATAATAATAATAATAATAATAATAATAATAATAATAATAATAATAGTAATAATAATAATAATAGTAATAATTACAACTACAATAATAATAATAATAATAATAGTAACAATAATAATAATAATAATAACAATAATAATAATAATAATACTAATAATAATAATAATAATAATAATAATAATAATAATAATAATAATAATAATAATAATAATAATAATACCGTTGTAAATCGCTGCTTACATTTGAGAGCACTTTTCGAATATCATAAATGAATTTCACAAACTCTGTTGTTCTGACACCAAAATTATCTCAACAAGTAAATAAAATGATAAAGAAATAAAAGTTCATCACATACACACACACACACACACACACACACACACACACACACACACACACACACACACACACACACACACATACATACATACACATAAACATGTACGCAAACACACAAATTTATATACACACACGTTTTTCAAATTCCTTTACATCTTTGAAACAGATTATATGATGATAAACTTAGCATCTGACGCTGTTCTGTGTATGGCTTGGATCCCTTACGGGATTCTAGCCATACACAGAACCGCGTCAGATGCGTTAATGAAATCCATTTGTGTGTGTCTAGCTAACTAACAATATGGTATCCTAGGTTTACACTGTTTAAGAAATCGGGTCCATATGTAATCTATTGGAAACTATTCTAACCTAAGATAACTAATCTAATCTAACCTCAACTTACTTGGTTAGGTAAGGTCAGACTAGGTTAGTGTACCAAAGCGAGTTAAGATGATACTATAGTTGTACCAATATCTCTATACTCAAGAATTCTTATTAATTGAAATTCGCTAACTCAGCAAAAGTGTAAAATAAAAATAATAATAGTTTTAAGAAGAGGTATGAATGATTTTCCGGTGAAAACACGCACACACACACACACACACACACACACACACACACACACACACATACACAGATATACACACAGATTTAAAGTCTATGCATATATTCGGCAGTCAATTGGCATATTGATTTCATCCTTCCCTTCCTGTATATATCGATAGACAAATCACCGAAGAACAAGCTTTCGGAAAATCCCCTTTGCATGGCTATACTTGTGAGGCATTTGTGATATTGCTCTACCAGCATACATACGCACACATCTAGCTTTTCTAGCTTGAAATATCTGCTTTGGAAAAGAACCCAAGTTCAAGAAAGTCGATATATATAGCAGTGTCTTTCATCATCTCCTAGCTTTAGCCAAATCAGTAGGCATAATGAGTACACCATTGGGAATGGGAGGACATTGGTAAGCATAGTACACCAAAAGCTCTTGGAAGATAATGGGTATGTATATACAGGTCCTGAGCGCTGTATCCCTAGTACACATACGTACACATACACACACACACACACACAGTAGGATTTAAGAATCCATAAATAAAAGGCCTTTCAGTCTACACAAATTGAAATCAAACACAAACCAATTCCAAGCACGAATTCAACCAAGTGTTTCGGAGTTTTATCTCGTCTCCCGCCATGCATCTAAAACCAGAAATGATTCCCTAGAAGAACGAGCATTTAAGACGGCCCTTTCCGCGGCTATGTCTGCGGTACAAATAGTCCTTTTCCGTGGCTATGTCTGTGGTTGTATCGGGTCATAAGGCCCCCATTATTTTGCCAAAAAAAAACCGTAAAAGATAATGAACCATTCACTGTCTAAGGCATCGTTTTAGTGTTTATATACTGCACAGTTGAGATCCTTCAACGCAACGCGAATACTAATGGTCTCATATTGTGTATGGGGGTTAGGGAGGGCTCATTTTTGA
>JAXCGZ010016308.1:0-23473 GCA_037179515.1 Halocaridina rubra
GGGATGGATATTTCGATATGGCTGGCTCTAGAACTAGAGGTCATAGTTTGAAGCTTCGTAAGAAAACTTCTTTGCAGGATGTAAGGAAATACTTTTTCAGTGTAAGAGTGGTTGATAATTGGAATTGGCTAAGCGAGGAGGTAGTTAATGCTATCTCAATCCATAGTTTTAAGGACAGGTATGATAAGTATCACTAAGTCTAAAATGGAACCGATCAGGAGACGGGAAGATACGAGCTTTGGGCTCTTTCCCGTAAACACAATTAGGTAATCACATGTGCGCATTTCGCATTGTGCTTATTAATACGTTGTGCTTGTAAATTATTTTCTTAACTTTTTTCAACCTCTGCAATGTCTCCCAAGCGTCCTTCATCCTCTAAGGCTTCTGGTAGTGAGCCTAGGCGGCAAAGGAAGATGTTAACCATAACAGATAAGGTGAAACTGTTAGATATGCTGAAAGAAGGAAGAAGGTTTTTTAACAGTGCAGGGAGGGTTTATACAGTAAACGTAAAAATAATTGTAAAATACCTACGTACATGAGTATGTCATGTCATTACCACCTCATTCACGGTAAGTTTACATATCACTTTCATATAAATTTACACTTGCATGCTGTTATTAATGAAGCAAAGGGTGGTTTGTTAACAGTACAGGGAGGGTTTATACAGTAAGCATAAAAATAAATGTAATATACCTATGTACATATAGGGTGATCCTACTTCACAGAAATTCACCTAACGAAGTCGGTCCCAGAACCAAACCCCAGCAATAAACGAGGGATCACTATATATATATATATATATATATATATATATATATATATATATATATATATATATATATATATATATATATATATATATATATATATATATATATATATATATATACAGTGTTACCCCGCTGTATCGCGCTTCTTGGTTCGCGGTCTCACTCTATCGCGGTTTTTTTTTGGATAAATTATTATTTTATTTTATGGGTCTACGCAAAAATATTAAAATATTGAAAAAAAAAACATTTTCAGTATTTTCATTTTTTTTTTAAATTTACGTTGCGTGCTGTTATTTATAATGTAAAGGGTGTTTTTTTTAACAGTGCAGGGAGGGTTTATACAGTACGTAAATGAAAAAATAATTGTAAATGAGTATGTATGTCAAGTCATTATCACCTCAATCACCGGAATTTTTCTATCACTTTCATAAAAATTTACTTTGCTTGCTGTTATTTATAATGTAAAGGGTGTTTTTTTTAACAGTGCAGGGAGGGTTTATACAGTGCAAACGTAAAAATATATTAAAATATCTATGTACATATAGGCGGATCCTACTTCGCGGATTTCCTGGTTCGCGGTGGGTCCCGGAACCGAACTACCGCAATAAGTGAGGCAACACTGTATATATATATATATATATATATATATATATATATATATATATATATATATATATATATATATATATATATATGCAGTGTTACCTCCCTTATCGCGGTAGTTCGGTTCCGGGACCTGGCACGAACCAGGAGATCCGCGGAGTAGGATCAGCCTATATGTACATAGATATTTTAATGTATTTTTACGTTTACACTGTATAAACCCTCCCAGTACTGTTAAAAAAACACCCTTTACATTATAAATAACAGCAAGCAACGTAATTTTTTTATGAAAGTGGTAGGAAAACTTACCATGAATGAGGTGATGACGACTTGACATACATAGGTAAAGTATTTTACAAAAATATTTACGTTTAAGTAAAATAGCGGCCGCCACCCACAAACTTTTTTCCTTCTTTCAACATATCTAAGAGTTTCACTTTATCTACAATGGTTAACATTTTCCTTTGTCGCTTAGGCTCACTACAAGAAGCCTTAGAAGATGAAGGATGCTTGGGAGGCATTGCAAAGGTTAAAATATGCGAGTACAAAAATCACAAGCAAAACATATTAATAATAATAAGCACAACATGAATGGCGCACACGAGTGAGGCGAGACAATGGAAGATGGTGGAAGCCTTTGTCCGAAACGCTGATAGCGGTATCGTATTTTACATGTTGCAATACTGTTAGTATTTATGTTTTTTACTATTTTTTACAGTTATATTATTCTTAGGTTAAGAAATACGTTTTTCTTTTATTAATAAAATCATGAAACTACTGGAAATATAAATATATATGCTAGCTCATGTAGCTTCGACCCCAATACATTGTGCGCTATCGAACACAAGCAAAACGTGAGTTAGACTGAACGAGTCTTTGTCCAAAACACTGATAGCGGTATCGTATTTTACATGTTGCAATACTATTAGTGTTTATGTTTTTTACTATTTTTTACTGTTTTATTATTCTTAGGCTAATAAATACGTTTTTTTTTATCAATAAAATTATGAAACTACTGGAGATATAAATATATTTGCTAGCTCATGTAGCTGCGACCCCAATACATTGTACGCTATCGAACACTATTTCGTATGATGCAATACTGTGAGTTATACTGTACGTACGTATATCATTCAGTTATTAGTACAATGTATATTAATTTAAAATTCATCTACTTATTTGATGATTGTACAAAATCTATTGTATTTATTCATTGTAATTTGGACCAAATATTCCTTTTGTAAAGATTATACTGTATTTTTCAAAAGAGGTGGTCAATAAACGTATCTATCTTTCTATCTATCTACATTTATGTTTTTTACTAGTTTTTACTGTTTTATTATTCGTAGGCTGGGAAATAATTTTTTTTTTATCAATTAGATGATGAAATATGTGTTTTTCAATAAAAAAAAAAAAATTAAAATACTGAGAATTTTTTTCTTAATATTTTAATATTTTTGCATATACCCATGAAATAAAATAATAATTTATCCAAAAGAAAACGCAATAGAGTGAGAAAGCGAATCAAGAAGTGCGAATAGCTGGGGTAACACTGTATATATATATACAGTGTTGCCTCACTTATTGCGGTAGTTCGGTTCCGGGACCCGCCGCGAACCAGGAAATCCGCGAAGTAGGATCCGCCTATATGTACATAGATATTTTAATATATTTTTACGTTTACACTGTATAAACCCTCCCTGCGCTGTTAAAAAAACACCCTTTACATTATAAATAACAGCAAGCAACGTAAATTTTTATGAAAGTGATAGATAAAATTACAGTTAATGAGGTGATAATGACGTGACATACATATCATTTACGATTATTTTTTCGTTTACGTACTGTATAAACCCTCCCTGCACTGTTAAAAAAAAACACTCTTAACATTATAGATAACAGCAAGCAACGTAAATTTGTATGAAAGTGATAGGAAAACTTACCGCGAATGTGATGATGACGTGACATACATACTCATTTACAATTATTTTTTCATTTACGTACTGTATAAACCCTCCCTGCACTGTTGAAAAAACACCCTTTACATTATAAATAACAGCAAGCAACGTAACTTTTTATGAAAGTGATAGATAAAATTACGGTGAATGAGGTGATAATGACGTGACATACATACTCATTTACAATTATTTTTTCGTTTACGTACTGTATAAACCCTCCCTGCACTGTTAAAAAAACACCCTTTACATTATAAATAACAGCAAGCAACGTAAATTTTTATGAAAGTGATAGATAAAATTACGGTGAATGAAGTGATAATGACGTGACATACATACTCATTTACAATTATTTTTTCATTTACGTACTGTATAAACCCTCCCTGCACTGTTAAAAAAACACCCTTTACATTATAAACAACAGCAAGCAACGTAAATTTTTATGAAAGTGAAAGATAAAATTACGGTGAATGAGGTGATAATGACGTGACATACATACTCATTTACAATTATTTTTTTGCTTACGTACTGTATAAACCCTCCCTGCACTGTTAGGTAATCACAATTAGGTAATCACCCTTTACATTATAAATAACAGCAAGCAACGTAAATTTTTATGAAAGTGATAGATAAACTTACGGTGAATGAGGTGATAATGACGTGACATACAAACTCATTTACAATTATTTTTTCGTTTACGTACTATATAAACCCTCCCTGCACTGTTAAAAAAAAACCCTTTACATTATAAATAACAGCAAGCAACGTAGATTTTTATGAAAGTGATAGATAAAATTACCATGCATGATTTGACGATGACGTGACACATACTCATTTACCATTATTTTTTCGTTTACGAACTGTATAAACCCTCCCTGCACTGTAAAAAAAACACCCTTTACATTATAAATAACAGCACGCAACGTAAATTTAAAATAAAAATGAAAATGCTGAAAATGTTTTTTTTTCAATATTTTAATATTTTTGCGTATACCCATAAAATAAAATAATAATTTATAAAAAAAAAAAAAAAACTGCGATAGAGTGAGAACGCGAACCAAGAAGCGCGAATAACCGGGGTAACACTGTATATATATACTTTTTTTTTTAAAGGCTGATCCTACTTCGCGATTTTCCTGGTTCGCGCCAAATCCCGGAACCGAACTACCGCGATAAGGGAGGGAACACTGTGTGTATATATATATATATATATATATATATATATATATATATATATATATATATATATATATATATATATATATATATTATATATATATATATATATATATACAGTGATCCTTTGCTCTATTGCATTTTTTCCCTCGCAAATTCACTGTATCGCGATTTTTTTTTGGGGGGGGGGTTTCTGCAAAAATATTAAAATATAAAAAAAATAAAAATTTTCAGTATTTTAATTTTTTTTATTGAAAATAAAAATTTCATTATTTAATTGATAAAAAAATTCATTTCCCAGCCTACGAATAATAAAACAGTAAGAAATAGTAAAAAAACATAAATCTGAACATGTAACTCTGCACCATAGAAAGTACGATGCCAGTATCAGTGCTTCGGAAAACGCAAAGGGTCACACCTACGTAAGCTAGCATATATTAAAATTTCCCGCAGTTTCATGATTTTATTGATAAAAAAAACGTATTTCTTAGCCTAAGAATAATAAAACAATAAAAAATAGCAAAAAACATAAATACTAACAGTATTGCACCATGTAAAATACGATACCGGTATCAGCGTTTCGGGAAACAAAAAGGGTCGCACCCACGTGAGCTAGTACATATTGAAATTTCATTATCTTATTGATAAAACAAGTATTTCCTAGCCTAAGAGTAATAAAACAGTAAAAACTAGTAAAAAACATAAATTTAGATACATAACTCACAGAATTGCAGCATGTGAAATACTGTCCGATAGCGTACAATGTATTGGGGTCGCACCTACATGAGTTAGCATATATTAAAATTTCCAGTAGTTTCATGATTTTATTGATAAAAAAGTGTTTCTTAGCCTAAGAATAATAAAACAGTAAAAAATAGTAAAAAACATAAATACTAAGAGTATTGCACCATGTAAAATACGATACCGGTATCAGCGTTTCGGACAAAGGCTCGCACCTACGTGAGATAGTTCATGGAATGCTATTGGCTGAAAGAGTGAGAGATCTGTATCATGGGGTCTGATTGGCTTTTTCATTGAAGTTTGGTTCTCCCACCATCTTCCATTGTCTCGCCTCACTCGTTCAGTCTAACTCATGTGTGCACCATTCATGTTGTGCTTATAAATACGTTTTGCTTGTGATTTTTTTACTCGCGTATTTTAACCTTTACAATGCCTCCAAACCATCCTTCATCTTCTAAATCTTCTGGTAGTGAGCCTAAGCGGCAAAGGAAGATGTTAACCATAACAGATAAGGTGAAACTCTTAGATATGCTGAAAGAAGGAAAAAGGCTTACGGATGTCGGGCACTATTTTGGCCTCAATGAATAACAGCCGCAAAGCCGTTATTGGCTGCTGAATAATTTCCTCTGGCGTCTACAAACGTCATTACCACCTCATTCACGGTAAGTTTACCTGTCACGTAGGTATAAATTTACGTTGCATGCTGTTATTTATAAAGTAAAGGGTGGTTTTTTAACAGTGCAGGGAGGGTTTATACAGTAAACGTAAAAATAATTGTAAAATACCTATGTACATGAGTATGTCATGTCATTACCACCTCATTCACAGTAAGTTTATCTATCAATTTCATATAAATTTACACTTGCATGCTGTTATTTATGAAGTAAAGGGTGGTTTGTTAACAGTACAGGGAGGGTTTATACAGTGTAAACGTAAAAATAAATTAAAATATCTATGTACATATAGGGTGATCCTACTTCGCGAAAATTCCTCTATCACGCCGGGTCCCGGAACCGAACCTTCGCAATAAACAAAGGATCACTGTATTGGCATTTATTTTCCTACTAGGAATCCTGTTCCATGCATCAGCTACTATATGGTATTAACAAGCCAATTTTCACCAATTTCCCTTCTGAACCTAAATTTATCAAGCTTAAATCCATTACCCATTACGAGTTCTGGTTTGATCATGAATTTTTAAAACTTTATTAATATCACCCTTGTTAATCCCTTTAAACCATTTATACACCTCAATCATATCCCCCCTAACTCTCTGCCTCTCTAGAGGATGTAGATTAAGTTTTTTAATCTGTCATATGGTAGATTTAGGCATTGCATAATTAATCATTTTTTTCATTTTTTAGTCTTGCTTTGGTTATTTATAATTTTTATTTTATCTTTATTTACATTTGCAGATAGAGGTTCGTTCTCCTGCATCCTCCTCCTCTTCTACCGCATAAGTTACTTGCTCACGGCCACCATGCATGTCCCAGTGTACTGTATGACTGTTGCCCACTGCAGAATAGAGTACAGTACAGTAATGTATGTTAATTTCTAGCTGTAAAGTGAATATGAATATCTTTTGTATACTCTTAAAAATAGCTACAGGGCTTTTTGCTTTGCTATGTAGCAATAAAATATGTTTTTTACTTATATCTTTGGCATGGTGTGTCTATGTAAAGTTTGGAACGTATCTATGCCCTTTATCATTGTTTCCTATGGAAAATGACTCGTTTTTTCACGCGACTTTCCATTTACACGACACTTCTGATAACCTATCTAGGCGTTATTCTGAGAACTAGGTGTGTATAAATATACATATATATATATATATATATATATATATATATATATATATATATATATATATATATATATATATATATATATATATATATATATATATATATATATATATATATATATATATATATACTGTATATATATATATATATATATATATATATATATATATATATATATATATATATATATATATATATATATAAATATATATATATATATATATATATATATAAAGATGATGATGATCTTTTTTTATTGTAATCCTCTTTGTACTCGTGGAAGAAGTGTGTGTGTGTAAAAAAAAAAAACAGTTATAATAATAATAATTTTAAAGGTGTTTCTACTTCTTGGAAATTCACCTATCGCGGCCGGTCCCGGAACCAAACCCCCGCGATAAACGAGGGATTACTGTACAGTGTTGCCTCCCTTATCGCGGTAGTTCGGTTCCGGGACCCGGCGCGAACCAGGAAAATCGCGAAGTAGGATCAGCCTTTATTTTATTTTGTTATTTTTTATTTTATTTTTATTTTTTTTAAAGATGATTATGACACCAGGACAGGCCAAAAATTATAAAATCAAACGGCCTTTATCAGGCTGTAAAGAGAAACAGAGATGGAGAGTGGGATGACCTGTCAGATGTGAAGGTATTATAACAGATGTGTAATGAATATCCAGCTCTCTGCTGGGTTTACTATACCTCTGCATTACCTTCATGATGTCTATTCTAAAACTTCTCCTTAGATCTTATTATTATTATTATTATTATTGGCAACAATAATTTTCCTTTGATGATGACTGGGGAGATTATTATTATTATCATTATTATCATTATTATTAATATTATCATCATCATTATTACTACGGATTCGTAATTAAACCATTATTTTTACTATAAATAATGTAGTTTTGGTTGAATGAACAAGAGTTACTTAAAGATTCTCTCTCTCTCTCCAACATTCTATTCTACCCAACCCCCCACACTCTCTTTGTTCCAGCCAACTAGGGAGGGGCATTTTACACAGTTATTAAAAGTAAATAAACCAACAGAAGTGCAAACAATAATGAGCCCTTAATAATAATAATAATGATGATGATGATAATAATTCCACAATCATCATCAAAGGAAAATTATTGTTGCCAATGATAATAATAATAATAATAATTATAATAATAATAATAATAATAATAATAATAAGATCTAAGCAGAATTATTGGAATAGACATCATGAAAGTAATGCAGAGGTATATTAAAACCCAGCAGAGAGCTGGATATTCATTACACATCTTTTATAATCCCTTCACATCTGACAGGGCATTACACTCTCCATCTCTGTTTCCCTTTACAACCTGATAAAGTCTGCTTTATTTTATCATTTTTTGGCCCATCCTGGTGTCACAATAATCTTTAAAAATAAATAAATAAATATATAAATAAAAAAAAATAAAAAAAAAATTTTTGCCCCAAAAAACCCCGCGATACAGTGAGAACACGAACCAAGAAGCGCAAATAACAGGGGTAACACTGTGTATATATATATATATATATATATATATATATATATATATATATATATATATATATATATATATATATATATATATATATATATATATATATGAATCATTTTTTTTTACCCCGACCGGGACTCGAACCTAGGACTTATGATTATTAAGTCAAGGCGCTACCACTACACCACAGAAGGTTAAAAGGAACCCAACCTTATAGCTTATATCTGCTATACTTAGGAATGAACGCATTCTAACTGAATGCCACCATGTTCATATTACAGATTCCCCAACCTCACTCGTGGCTCCATTTTAGCATTTAATTCAAATCCCAATCTCATTCGGGCCATGAAATGATCAAATAAGCACATTATATATGTGAAAACATGAATCATTTTTTACCCCGACCGGGACTCGAACCTAGGACTTATGATTATCAAGTCAAGGCGCTACCACTACACCACAGAAGGCTAAAAGGAACCCAACCTTATAGCTTATATCTGCTATACTTAGGAATGAATGCATTCTAACTGAATGCCACCATGTTCATATTACAGATTCCCCAACCTCACTCGTGGCTTCATTTAAGCATTTAATTCAAATCCCAATCTCATTCGGGCCATGAAATTATCAAATAAGCACATTACATATGTGAAAACATGAATCATTTTTTACCCCGACCGGGACTCGAACCTAGGACTTATGATTATTAAGTCAAGGCGCTACCACTACACCACAGAAGGTTAAAAGGAACCCAACCTTATAGCTTATATCTGCTATACTTAGGAATGAACGCATTCTAACTGAATGCCACCATGTTCATATTACAGATTCCCCAACCTCACTCGTGGCTTCATTTTAGCATTTAATTCAAATCCCAATCTCATTCGGGCCATGAAATGATCAAATAAGCACATTACATATGTGAAAACATGAATCATTTTTTACCCCGACCGGGACTCGAACCTAGGACTTATGATTATTAAGTCAAGGCGCTACCACTACACCACAGAAGGTTAAAAGGAACCCAACCTTATAGCTTATATCTGCTATACTTAGGAATGAACGCATTCTAACTGAATGCCACAATGTTCATATTACAGATTCCCCAACCTCACTCGTGGCTTCATTTTAGCATTTAATTCAAATCCCAATCTCATTCGGGCCATGAAATTATCAAATAAGCACATTACATATGTGAAAACATGAATCATTTTTTTACCCCGAGCGGGACTCGAACCTAGGACTTATGATTATTAAGTCAAGGCGCTACCACTACACCACAGAAGGTTAAAAGGAACCCAACCTTATAGCTTATATCTGCTATACTTAGGAATGAACGCATTCTAACTGAATGCCACCATGTTCATATCACAGATTCCCCAACCTCACTCGTGGCTTCATTTTAGCATTTAATTCAAATCCCAATCTCATTCGGGCCATGAAATTATCAAATAAGCACATTACATATGTGAAAACATGAATCATTTTTTACCCCGACCGGGACTCGAACCTAGGACTCATGATTATTAAGTCAAGGCGCTACCACTACACCACAGAAGGTTAAAAGGAACCCAACCTTATAGCTTATATCTGCTATACTTAGGAATGAACGCATTCTAACTGAATGCCACCATGTTCATATTACAGATTCCCCAACCTCACTCGTGGCTTCATTTTAGCATTTAATTCAAATCCCAATCTCATTCGGGCCATGAAATTATCAAATAAGCACATTACATATGTGAAAACATGAATCATTTTTTACCCCGACCGGGACTCGAACCTAGGACTTATGATTATTAAGTCAAGGCGCTACCACTACACCACAGAAGGTTAAAAGGAACCCAACCTTATAGCTTATATCTGCTATACTTAGGAATGAACGCATTCTAACTGAATGCCACAATGTTCATATTACAGATTCCCCAACCTCACTCGTGGCTTCATTTTAGCGTTTAATTCAAATCCCAATCTCATTCGGGCCATGAAATTATCAAATAAGCACATTACATATGTGAAAACATGAATCATTTTTTTATCCCGAGCGGGACTCGAACCTAGGACTTATGATTATTAAGTCAAGGCGCTACCACTACACCACAGAAGGTTAAAAGGAACCCAACCTTATAGCTTATATCTGCTATACTTAGGAATGAACGCATTCTAACTGAATGCCACCATGTTCATATCACAGATTCTCCAACCTCACTCGTGGCTTCATTTTAGCATTTAATTCAAATCCCAATCTCATTCGGGCCATGAAATTATCAAATAAGCACATTACATATGTGAAAACATGAATCATTTTTTACCCCGACCGGGACTCGAACCTAGGACTTATGATTATTAAGTCAAGGCGCTACCACTACACCACAGAAGGTTAAAAGGAACCCAACCTAATAGCTTATATCTGCAATACTTAGGAATGAACGCATTCTAACTGAATGCCACCATGTTCATATTACAGATTCCCCAACCTCACTCGTGGCTTCATTTTAGCATTTAATTCAAATCCCAATCTCATTCGGGCCATGAAATTATCAAATAAGCACATTACATATGTGAAAACATGAATCATTTTTTACCCCGACCGGGACTCGAACCTAGGACTTATGATTATTAAGTCAAGGCGCTACCACTACACCACAGAAGCGCCTTGACTTAATAATCATAAGTCCTAGGTTCGAGTCCCGGTCGGAGTAAAAAATGATTCATGTTTTCACATATGTAATGTGCTTATTTGATAATTTCATGGCCTGAATGAGATTGGGATTTGAATTAAATGCTAAAATGAAGCCACGAGTGAGGTTGGGGAATCTGTAATATGAACATGGTGGCATTCAGTTAGAATGCGTTCATTCCTAAGTATAGCAGATATAAGCTATAAGGTTGGGTTCCTTTTAACCTTCTGTGGTGTAGTGGTAGCGCCTTGACTTAATAATCATAAGTCCTAGGTTCGAGTCCCGGTCGGGGTAAAAAATGATTCATGTTTTCACATATGTAATGTGCTTATTTGATAATTTCATGGCCCGAATGAGATTGGGATTTGAATTAAATGCTAAAATGAAGCCACGAGTGAGGTTGGGGAATCTGTAATATGAACATGGTGGCATTCAGTTAGAATGCGTTCATTCCTAAGTATAGCAGATATAAGCTATAAGGTTGGGTTCCTTTTAACCTTCTGTGGTGTAGTGGTAGCGCCTTGACTTAATAATCATAAGTCCTAGGTTCGAGTCCCGGTTGGGGTAAAAAATGATTCATGTTTTCACATATGTAATGTGCTTATTTGATAGTTTCATGGCCCGTATGAGATTGGGATTTGAATTAAATGCTAAAATGAAGCCACGAGTGAGGTTGGGGAATCTGTAATATGAACATGGTGGCATTCAGTTAGAATGCGTTCATTCCTAAGTATAGCAGATATAAGCTATAAGGTTGGGTTCCTTTTAACCTTCTGTGGTGTAGTGGTAGCGCCTTGACTTAATAATCATAAGTCCTAGGTTCGAGTCCCGCTCGGGGTAAAAAATGATTCATGTTTTCACATATGTAATGTGCTTATTTGATAATTTCATGGCCCGAATGAGATTGGGATTTGAATTAAATGCTAAAATGAAGCCACGAGTGAGGTTGGGGAATCTGTAATATGAACATGGTGGCATTCAGTTAGAATGCGTTCATTCCTAAGTATAGCAGATATAAGCTATAAGGTTGGGTTCCTTTTAACCTTCTGTGGTGTAGTGGTAGCGCCTTGACTTAATAATCATAAGTCCTAGGTTCGAGTCCCGGTCGGGGTAAAAAAATGATTCATGTTTTCACATATGTAATGTGCTTATTTGATAATTTCATGGCCCGAATGAGATTGGGATTTGAATTAAATGCTAAAATGAAGCCACGAGTGAGGTTGGGGAATCTGTAATATGAACATGGTGGCATTCAGTTAGAATGCGTTCATTCCTAAGTATAGCAGATATAAGCTATAAGGTTGGGTTCCTTTTAACCTTCTGCGGTGTAGTGGTAGCGCCTTGACTTAATAATCATAAGTCCTAGGTTCGAGTCCCGGTCGGGGTAAAAAATGATTCATGTTTTCACATATGTAATGTGCTTATTTGATAATTTCATGGCCCGAATGAGATTGGGATTTGAATTAAATGCTAAAATGAAGCCACGAGTGAGGTTGGGGAATCTGTAATATGAACATGGTGGCATTCAGTTAGAATGCGTTCATTCCTAAGTATAGCAGATATAAGCTATAAGGTTGGGTTCCTTTTAACCTTCTGTGGTGTAGTGGTAGCGCCTTGACTTAATAATCATAAGTCCTAGGTTCGAGTCCCGGTCGGGGTAAAAAATGATTCATGTTTTCACATATGTAATGTGCTTATTTGATAATTTCATGGCCCGAATGAGATTGGGATTTGAATTAAATGCTAAAATGAAGCCACGAGTGAGGTTGGGGAATCTGTAATATGAACATGGTGGCATTCAGTTAGAATGCGTTCATTCCTAAGTATAGCAGATATAAGCAATAAGGTTGGGTTCCTTTTAACCTTCTGTGGTGTAGTGGTAGCGCCTTGACTTAATAATCATAAGTCCTAGGTTCGAGTCCCAGTCGGGGTAAAAAATGATTCATGTTTTCACATATGTAATGTGCTTATTTGATAATTTCATGGCCCGAATGAGATTGGGATTTGAATTAAATGCTAAAATGAAGCCACGAGTGAGGTTGGGGAATCTGTAATATGAACATGGTGGCATTCAGTTAGAATGCGTTCATTCCTAAGTATAGCAGATATAAGCTATAAGGTTGGGTTCCTTTTAACCTTCTGTGGTGTAGTGGTAGCGCCTTGACTTAATAATCATAAGTCCTAGGTTCGAGTCCCGGTCGGGGTAAAAAATGATTCATGTTTTCACATATGTAATGTGCTTATTTGATAATTTCATGGCCCGAATGAGATTGGGATTTGAATTAAATGCTAAAATGAAGCCACGAGTGAGGTTGGGGAATCTGTAATATGAACATGTGGCATACAGTTAGAATGCGTTCATTCCTAAGTATAGCAGATATAAGCTATAAGGTTGGATTCTCTTTAACCTTCTGTGGTGTAGTGGTAGCGCCTTGACTTAATAATCATAAGTCCTAGGTTCGAGTCCCGGTCGGGGTAAAAAATGATTCATGTTTTCACATATGTAATGTGCTTATTTGATATATATATATATATATATATATATATATATATATATATATATATATATATATATATATATATATATATATATATATATATATATATATATATATATATATATATATATATATATATATATATATATATGGAGTCTTCATATACAGTCATTTTGAGTTACGGCGTTTGATTTTACGACAAAGGCCAGAAATAAGCAATACATTAATATTTAGGCCTACCTGGCTGGTGCGGTCAATTCAAACCGAGCGCCAAAAGAGTTGGAGAGGGGGGGAGGAATACACACCTAGCATCCCTGCTTTATTCACATTTATTAAGTAAATAGCTTTATTTATTTTCTTATATATATCGTTATATTTAATGATTACATTGAATTTAAAAAACACATAGCTGTAAATAAGATTTTATTTGAAATACACATGAATTCACAGGTAGCAGCACTGCTGTATTCATATTTATCAAGCTAATGCCTTTATTTAATTATTTGTTTATATATTTGATTATACTGAAAGATTATATTGAACTTAAAGAGAAAAATACCAAATACTTAGCGGTAAAAACGATTTTATTCAAAATACACATGAATACAATGCAGCTGTTCTAATATGTGGAGCCGTTACATAGGCCACATATATTTTAAAAGTAGCAATCACAGCTGTTCTGTGCTTGTATTTACCAAGGTAATAGCTTTACTTTTTTATATACCATATTTGTTTATACAGTGTATTGGAAATTTATATTGAATTTAAAAAGAAAAATACCAAACACATAGCTATAAATACGAATTTATTTACACTAAAATTCACAGCTGTATTCGTATTTATCAAGTTAATGGCTTTATTTATATAATTTTTATATAAAGTATTTGGTTATATTGAAAAAATTATATTGGATATAAAAAAAAAACAAATACATAAGCTATAAATACGATTTTATTTACACTTGAATGCACAACTGTATTCATATTTATTGAGTTAATGGCTTAATTTAGTTATTTTTTTATACACAAAAGGTTATATTGCAAAATTATATTTAATTTAAAAAGAAAACATACCAAACATATAGCTGTAAATACGATTGCCAGGAGGATCCACAATGGGATTAGCTTCAGACCTCAGGTTAGGTGGATACTTATTTGGCATAATCTTCTTATTGAGTGTTGAAAGCAATCTTAATGGACCTCATGAAGATTATGCCAAGTGACCATCCACCTGACCTGATATTTGAAGCTAATCTCATTGTGGATCCTCCTGGCAATTGTCTAAAACCTCATTCAGAAGATTATGCCAAATGACCGTCTACCTGACCTGAGGTCTGAAGCTAATATTGAAGGATTATATTGAATTAATAGAAAAAATACCAAACACATAGCTGGAAATACGATTTTATTGCAGATACACACGAATACAAAGCTAGCATGCATAGATGTCCTGTATTTGTATTTATCAAGTTAATTGCTTTATTTATTTATATTTTATATACGGTTGGTTATATTGAATTTCAAAAGAAAAAATACCAAAAATATAGCTGTAAATACAATTTTATTCAAACTAGTTTGTTGAGCATAGTGCAAGAAATAGGCATCACACGGCATTTGGAATGGAGAGGAACGACTCTCAGCTTATTCCCGTCCGCCATATTGTCTAGTGCTTTTGTCTGCTCTCTCGTTGTGTTCATTCAATATGGACTTTACTATGCTTCCCAAGCATGTTAGTGATACTTCTGAGGGTAGTGCCACTAAGAAAAGAAAAGCCATCAACATGGAAATCAAAATTGAGGTGGTAAACTCTGCTGAAAAGGAAGAATCTTCTATGAACATTGGCTGCAATCTCAGATTAGCTCTTATTACCGTGGCCACGATCATCAAACCACATGAGTAAAAGAAAGCACAATTTTGCATAATTGTTCATGCTTATAAGTGTAGTTTTATTAAACAGTATATTAAAATAAAAGCTTACAGAACAGTATTTTCTTCTATAGATTATGTACTGTACAGTATGCTCTTTTGCCTGTCCAGACTCACCTGCTCCAGTCTCCTCAGCACCTGCCTCTCCAATATCGGTGTCTTACAATGAGAAAACTTTATTTCTATATACTAATTTTATTTTAAAGGTAAGCTATACTATTAGGATTAGTTTTTGTATTTTTCTATCAAAGATTATGAACACTGAGTTTTCTCCAATATTTTAAATGATTTATTTTTAACACAGTTGGGAGACCAAGGTTCGAATCTAAGAGAATTTTGCTTACGTCAAACTCGATTTATGTCACCTGTCAGGAACGGAACCCGGACGTTATTTAAATACTCCCTGTGTATATATACAGTGCTCCCTTGCTTGTGGCAGGGGTTCGGTTCCGGGACCCACCGCGATAGGAGAAAATCCACAAAGTAGGAGCACCATATATATATATATATATATATATATATTATATATATATATATATATATATATATATATATATATATATATATATATATATATATATATATATATATATATATAGATATTTTACATTTATTTCTACCTTTACTGTATAAACCCTCCCGGCACTGTTAACAAACCACTCTTTACTTTATTAATAACAGCGTGCAAGCCTAAATTTGTGAACTTATCGTGAATGAGGTGATGATGACGTGTACATACTCCACAGCCAATGGCAGCCGACATCCGAGAACCTTCTTCCTTCCTTCAGCATATCTAACAGTTTTACCTTTTCTGTTATGGTCAACATTTTCCTTTGCTGCTTAGGCTTACTACCAGAAGCCTTAGAAGATGAAGGACGCTTGGGAGGCAATGCAGGGGTTGAAATACAAATGTTTCACAAAATCACAAGCACAACATATTAAGAATCACAACGCGAAAGGCACACACGTGAGTAGACTGAACGGGTGAGGCGAGACAATGGAAGATTCTGGAGAACCAAGCTTCAATCAAAAGGCCAATCAGACCCCATGATACAGAACATACAGAAAAACAATTCTGTGAATCGTCGTCTCCCATCCATCAGCCAACAGCATCCCATGTACTATCTCACATAGGTGCGACCCTTTTACATGGTGCAATACTGTGATTTACATACAGTGCTTCCACTTTAGGGTTGAATAACCTAATTTAGGGTAATCAGAGAATGATGATGAGAATGATATCTACGTTGAGAATACAGTATAATCATAATCATAATAATGATAATAATAATAATAATGATAATAAAAATAATAATAATAATAATAATAATAATAATAATAATATTAATAATAATAATGAATTTCATTACGTTTAGGGTACTCAATATGGATTTAGGGAAATTTCTGTCCAGATCTAGGGCAAACTAAGCTTGTACTCTTTGAAGCAGTGGTTACATGATTAAATTTGTTTTTCATTTAATGCTTTATTATTCTTAGGCTAGGAAATATTTTTTTTTTTATCAAATAAAATAATGAAAATTTTTTTTTCAATAAAATAATGAAATTTTTTTTTTCAATAAAATGAGGAAATTTTTTTTCAATAAAATAATGAAAATACTGAAAATTTTAATATTTTAATATTCTGGCATATACCCAGAAAAAAAAAGCTCGCCAAAATAACGTGATGCACTGAATTCACAAAAGGTGAATCGCGATACAGCGAGGGAACAGTGTATATATATATATATATATATATATATATATATATATATATATATATATATATATATATATATATATATATATATATATATATATATATATATATACACCTTATTCCTTTTATGTGCGATTTTTTTTATCTGCGAAATTGCAATAACGCGCCCAAAAAATAATAGTAAAAACTTCGAATTTCGCGAATGCCAAAAAAAAAGGGATTTTTTTTTTTTTTTTTTTTTTTGTAAATAAGCACCCGCAGACACTTCTACAAGTACAAAGAGGATTAAAATAAGAAAAGATCATCTTCATTATACATTATATATACACCCACCCTCCCTCTGTCATATGTCTATCTAATCTGCATTTGAAGGTGTCTAAGGTATTGGCATTTATTATCCTATGAGGAATACTCTACGGTATTACCAAGCCATTTTTCACCAATTTCCCTTCTGAACCTAAATTTATCAAGCTTAAATCCATTACCCATTACGAGTTCTGGTTTGATCATGAATTTTTAAAACTTTATTAATATCACCCTTGTTAATCCCTTTAAACCATTTATACACCTCAATCATATCCCCCTAACTCTGCACCTCTCTAGAGAATGTAGATTAAGTTTTTTTAATCTGTCATATGGTAGATTTAGGCATTGCATAATTAATTTTTTTTTTCGTATTTTAGTCTTGCTTTGGTTATTTATAATTTTTATTTTATCTTTGTTTACATTTGCAGATAGAGCTTCGTTCTTCTGCATCCTCCTCCTCTTCTACCGAATAAGTTACTTGCTCACGGCCACCACACATGTCCCAGTGTACTGTATGACTGTTGCCCACTGCAGAATAGAGTACAGTACAGTAATGTATGTTAATTTCTAGCTGTAAAGTGAATATGAATAACTTTTGTATACTCTTAAAAATAGATACAGGGCTTTTTGCTTTGCTATGTAGTAATAAAATATGTTTTTTACTTATATCTTTGGCATGGTGTGTCTATGTAAGGTTTGGAACGTATCTATGCCCTTTATCATTGTTTCCTATGGAAAATTACTCATTTTTTCATGCGATTCTGCATTTACCCGACACTTCTGACAACCTATCTAGGCGTTATTCCGAGAACTAGGTATTTATTTATTTATATATATATATATATATATATATATATATATATATATATATATATATATATATATATATATATATATATATATATATATATATATATATAGTCACCACGCCTTTTACGCGAGTTTAAATTACACAAAATTGGAATAGCACGTCATGAAAATAATAGTGAACAAATACAAAATGTGCAAGCTACACGCGCGCACGAGAAAAAGCGAAAAAAATGGTTCAGTTTAGTTACTAAGCGACTGCCTCTGAAGCAGTTTCCCACCATGCTGCCATGTGCTTCAGTCTCTCTTCACCCAACAACAACCAGGGGTTTGTTCTCCCTTTTCTTCCTCCACATCTCCTCCCTCTCCTACCGCTTAAGTTACCTACTCCCCACCACCTCCTTCTTCTCCTACCGCTTATGTCATCTTTGTTTACGTTTGCAAATAGGGTTCCTTCTCAGGGTGCGTTCATTTTTATTTGCTGTAAAGTATTTATTTGTAACTCTGTATATCTTTTATACTGTACACTATTTGTATATTAATATAAATAACAACAGGTCTTTCAGCTTTGTTATGTATGCATAAACAATGTTCTACTTATCTTATATCTTTGGCACAGTGTGTTTATGTATGGTTGTGGAACGTATCAATACCTATTACCATTGTTTCTTATGGAAAATAACTGGTTACATTTTGCGTAATTTATATTACCCATCCCTTCTGAGAACCTATCCTCGCGTTGTTCCCAGAGGTGAGTGTATATACAGTTGGTCCTCGTATAACGTCTTTCCAAGTTACGTCATCTCGCCATTACGTCAGAGGCCACTAAATAAATAATTTACAGCAAGCAGCACTATGGCTTTAAATATTTATATATTTGTTATATTGAATTTAAAAAAAATCACAACTACACAGCTAGCAACACAGTTCTACAGTGATCCTTCGTTTATCGCGAAGGTTAGGCTCCGGGACCCGGAGCAATAGAGCAATTTTCGCGAAGTAGGATCACCCTATATGTATATAAATATTTTAATTTATTTTTACGCTTACAGTGAATAAACCCTCCCTGTACTGTTAACAAACCACCCTTTACTACATAAATAACAGCATGCAAGCGTAAATTTATATGAAAGTGATAGATAAACTTACGGTGAATGAGGTGGTAATGACATGACATACTCATGTACATAGATATTTTACAATTATTTTTACGTTTACTGTATAAACCCTCTCTGCACTGTTAAAAAACCACCCTTTACTATATAAATAACAGCATGCAACGTCAATTTATGTTTACGTGATAGGTAAACTTACCGTGAATGAGGTGGTAATGACGATTGTAGACTCAAAGAGGAAATTATTCCGCAGCCAATAACAGCTTTACGGCTGCCTTTTGGGGGAGAAGAACATGGTAATGGGGAGTTGCTGTCGCTGTTTCTTCTTTTGTTGGAAGATGGTCTGATAAGGAATCATGGCATCGTCGAGAAGATTACAGAAGGTCACCGAACGAACCATATTATCGTCATGTACCTGCGAGAGTTGTTGGACAGCTTTCACATATTCATACATGGCTGCCAAACGTTCGAGTGTAAGGCCAGGTTCTTCAATGCGTTCTTCGTTCGTTTCCTGAAGTTCTTCTTCCTCTTCTTCGCTCGCTGATTTTGTCATTTCTTCCAAGTCTTCATCACTCAAAGGCTGCGAGTGGCAGTCAATCAGTTCATTCACATCTTCGTGAGTCATATCTTTAAAGCCTTCTCCTCCTAACAATACAGCCAACTTCACAGCTTTCGCAACTGCCGAGTTATGGACTTCGTCAGGAGCAAATCTCTTGTAGTCGTGGATGACTTCGGGCCACAATTTCTTCCAGCTGGCATTGATTGTGGCCGGCTTCATCTCTTTGATTGCATTCTGAATATTTTGAAGGCATGTGGCAATCGTGTAATTACGCCAGTACGTCTTCATTGAGAATTCTTTGTCCGAATCCATGGATTCAACCAGGTTCGCCTGGGCATTTCATGTGTAGAGAGCCTTGAACGCACGAATAACGCCTTGATCCATAGGCTGAATCAGTGACGTCATATTCCGTGGCAGGAACTCTACTTGAACACCGTCATATTCGAGATTAGTTGAGGGCCACCAGCATTATCCATCAAAAGAAGGACTTTAAATTCAAGGCCTTTTTCCGCAAGATAAAGTTTGACCTGAGGGATAAAGCATTGGTGAAACCAGTCCGATATGAGGCTTTTCGTGATCCAGGCCTTACGGTTATGCATCCAATACACTGGCAGCAGATTCTTGTTTTTATTCTTCAAAGCCCTAGGGTTCTTTGACCTGTATATAAGCCCGAGCTTTAACATGAAGCCCGCAGCAGTCCCGCACATGATGAGGGTAACGCGATCTTTGTGCGCTTTAAATTCTGGGGCTTTAGCTTCTTCCTTGAAGAGAAAAGTGCGAGATGGCATTCTCTTCCAAAATAACCCAGTCTCATTCATGTTGAAGACTTGCTCAGGAGCATACTCCCCTTCGGCGATAATTTTCTTGATGTCGTGCTTCACGTAATCTTCTGCGGCATCTGTATCTGCAGAGGCAGCTTCTCCATAAACCGAAACGCTTTTTATGCCATAGGGTTTTTGAAATTTGCCGAACCATCCCTTGCTTGCCAAGAACGATTGTATCCTCGGTGGAGAATCGCAGGAGGGTCCTGGTTGTGGGTCGTCGATATCTTCTCTCCCCTCCTCCTCTCCACGGTCGTCGATGGGTTCGTTTGTAGCGAATGTCTCGTACAGCTTCTTCGCCTTTGTTTGTATGATATTGCTGTCTAGGCTGATGTTTTTCTTTCTGCAATCAGCAATCCACAGGGCCAAAGCAACTTCCATCCGCACTATTATCTTATTGCGGGATGTTACGACCCTCTTTGCTGATTTATTAAAAGAAGTAGACGCTGTTTTCCTGATATTTGCCTCGTCATTTTTGATGTAGCGAACAGTAGATTCATTGAGGCCAAAATAGCGGCCGACATCCGTAAACCTTTTTCCTTCTCTCAGCATATCTAAGTGCTTCACCTTATCTGTTATGGTTAACATCCTCCTTTGCCACTTAGGCTCACTACCAGAAGCCTTAGAAGATGAAGGATGCTTGGGAGGCATGGCAAAGGATAAAATACGCGAGTAACGAAATCACAAGCAAAACGTATTAATAAGCACAACGTGAACGGCGCACACGTGAGTTAGACTGAACGAGTGAGGCGACACAATGGAAGATGGTGGGAGAAGCAAACTTCAATGAAAAAGCTAGTCAGACCCCATGATACAGAACATACAGAAAAACAATTCTGTGATTCGTCGTCTCCCACTCAATCAGCCAATAGCATTCCATAAACTATCTCACATAGGTGCAAGCCTTTGCGTTTTCCAAGACACCAATACAGTGTACGCTATCGTACAGTATTTCACATGGTGCAATACTGTGATTGTATATGTTTAAATTTATGTTTTTTACTATTTTTTACTGTTTTATTACTCTTAGGCTATGAAATACTTGTTTTATCAATAAAATAATGAAAATTTCAATATGTACTAGCTCACGTAGGTGCGACCCTTTTTGTTTTCCGAAACGCTGATACCGGTATCGTATTTTACATATTGCAATACTGTTAGTATTTATGTTTTACTATTCTTTACTGTTTTATTATTCTTAGCCTAAGAAATAAATTTTTTTTTATCAATAAAATCACGAAACTATTGGAAATTTTAATATGTGCTAGCTCACGTAGGTGCGACCCTTTGCGTTTTCCGAAACGCTGATACCGGTATCGTACTTTCTATGGCGCAGAGTTACATGTTCAAATTTATGTTTTTTTACTATTTCTTACGGTTTTATTATTCGTAGGCTGGGAAATAATTTTTTTTTATCAATAGAATAATGAATTTTTTTTTCAATAAAAAAAAATGAAAATACTAAAAATTTTATTTTTTTAATATTTTAATATTTTTGCATATACCCCCCCCCCAAAAGCCAAAACAAAATCGCGATACAGTGAATTCGCGAGATAAGAATCGCGATAGAGCGAAGGATCACTGTATTTGTATTTATCAAAGTAAAGTTCATAATTTAAGACATAAAAGCACAACATTTCTACAGAAACAACTAGGACTAAAAATACACATGGAGGACACAAACATAAAATACTGAAATGAAACTGTAGCAAAAATAAAAGAAACAATTCCTTACCTTTACTCCTGTGGTTGGCTTCCACACTGTAAGGGGCATTGCAAGGGAGGGAAAGACAGGCTTATTGGAGAAGCAGGCAGGTGTAGGAGACACTGGGGCAGGTAAGTGTGGAGAGGAAGGAGAACCTGGAGCAAGTGCTGGAGATACTAGGGTGAATGTGGTGAGGAAGTTGAGGTAGAGAGTACAGGATCTGTTGCTGATTGCTCTACCTTCTTGAAGAAATGTTTCTGATGAGTCTGGAAGGATGCCCTCTTCTACCGCTTCCAATTTTCCTTGTAACACTGCAGGCAATCCATGACCCCTCTAGTAACCTTAGTGTACCTAGCAGTGTTGTGTCCTCAGCCTAAAACTCTGCCAATCCTTCCTCTATCAGGGTTAAACCATCTTCCAAGCCCTTGCTTGTAAATCTTGGGCTCTGGGGTTAGCATTTCTTCCTTCTCTTTGATCATCTGCTTCTCCAGGAAAATGAGGTACTCAACAGAGAACTCCTCTCTATGAGATTCTGGCAGCTCTGTGGCATCATCAGCCCCCACCTCCAAAGTAAGCTGCTTCCTCAGGGCAACGACATTCTTGGTGACAGCCTCAACTGTCTCCTCTAGGCCATGAAAGTCATTCACAAATTGGGGACACAGTTTCTTCCCTACCCCTTTCAAGTTCGTCTGATTAACTTCATCCAAAGAATTTGCAATGTTCAATACAGCTTAAAAAAGCTTGTAAGACTTCCGAAATTCCTTGAGAGTCAAGTCCTT
>JAXCGZ010016309.1:0-5000 GCA_037179515.1 Halocaridina rubra
AAGCAATCAATGTTTTGTTTTCTTGGTTAAGGAAGAAATAGCTTTTGTAAAGCGAAAATTTCAATGCATTTTATTATAGCTTCATTGGCATAGTAATATTACGAAAACATTGAGTCTAAATGACTTTGGAGGGATAAGTTTACATTCTCCTGGTTAAAATGCATGACTATGTTAATATTAACTGACGGTTAAAAACGGGTTAGATGTAAATTAACAAGTTAAAAACACTGAAGCATCATGAAGCCCTTTACTGAGCAGTCAAGGGTTATAAAATGTGAATATTAATAAGACATTTTACGTACATCATCGACATTAACCAAAGATACAGATTTACATTTTCCATAAGTTCTTTTGATACTTTTGCCGACAGTAAGCACACAAACAGATTTGTATATTTCATAAGCTATCTTGAAATATACTAGACAGTAGCCACAAAACAGATGCTCAGAGATATTCTATTAGTTTTCTTAAATATTTTCTGACAGTGCTCAGAGAATCTTTTATATATAATATTCTTTTCCAGTATGAATTGATGTTTCATCGTTTCATGATGACTACTTCCCGACTAACCCAATTTTTCTGATATATAAGTGACTATTTGGAGTTGTCTTTGGGGAAAAAAAGAATTAAAAAAATCGACTAAAATATTTGAATTAAATACAGTACCATAACATTCTCTCTTAACCAATTCATTATTTACAACTCTATTGTTCTTTTGCGTATCATTTGCACCAACCCAGTAAATTATTCATTCCAGGTAAGAACCCAACATGACCCTGCATTAATAGTAACCTCAGACACAAGGCGAAAACCCAAGTACCTTACATAGGAGATTATTTTTTTATATATATATATATATATATATATATATAATATATATATATATATATATATATAATATATATATATATATATATATATATATATATATATATATATATATATATATATATATATATATATATATATATATATATATATATATATATGAGACAGGAATAAGAGAAATATATATCCTAACAATACAGGAGCTTTAAGATTAGGTAATCAAAATAGACAACATTTTTTAACCAGAAATATTCACACGCATACAATCGTACATAGAACATACTGTAAGTACTACACGTAGGTAAACTACGTAAAAACAAATGTTTACGTAGTAATGGCATCAAAAGAGATTAAACTCTTAACAAATAGCTGTATTCTTGTCAGACACTCAGGGGAGACCGACCTCAGTTTGTAAACACTATACATAGACGGCTCTGTAAACAAATGTCAGCTACACGTCGCGTACACGTCACGTTTTTGCCTTTAGAGTCTCAGAGAGAGAGAGAGAGAGAGAGAGAGAGAGAGAGAGAGAGACTTGATAGCTCTTTTCGCGATTCTTAAAAAAAAATTATCATCTGCCAATATCGAAAAAAAGAATTTGTTTTTAAATCTACTTTTCGAACATGCCTCTCTCTCTCTCTCTCTCTCTCTCTCTCTCTCTCTCTCTCTCTCTCTCTCTCTCTCTCTCTCTCTCTCTCTCTCTCTCTCTCGTTTATTAAAAAAAAGCTGAGCGGTTCCTGTCAAAAACTTTATCAGAGGTCATAATCGAAGATAACACTAAATTCTCACATCCATGTTAAGATTTAATACTAGAGAGTTAGCTATAATGTACTTGCTGGCTGTACAATATACATGAAAATGTAGCGCTGTATCAAGGGTTTGGTAACTGTATCAGATTTTGCTAGATTAAAATAGTAATATGAGGTAACTTTATATATATATATATATATATATATATATATATATATATATATATATATATATATATATATATATATATATATATATATATATATATATATATATATATGTTAACGATTTTATGGGCTAAAGCCCTTCGCTAACCGATAGGAATGGCATCCAGTCTAAATTCCCCAGCTCTAATCTGTCTGTGTCCATCCTCATTCGAATGGGGATTAACAGAGACGCAAAACGGCAAACAATATCAACAACAGCATTAAAATTAAAAATACAATTTATAGCTAAAAAAAAATCATCTTCCATTGTAGGTAACGATGTAACAAAAAAAAAAAAAACTAGAAAAGGTGTTACTTCCCTTCTGTGACATGCTTAAAAGACGAACAAGATTAGCAATGAAAATGCACAATAGTAATTTAACCAAAAGGAACAACCCTTCTAGCTAACCAGACAACCTTTCAATGATCCGGTTGATCCGGTTTTACGTCACGGACTCCCTTTTCAACCAAGGGCTAGGAAAGTTAAAATAAATAGGAAAACTACTTTAACAACACAGACGAGGTATACAGCACTGATGAGTGGGCATGCAGGCTACTAATGCCCCTGGCTGCATGCCAAACAGTCCAACTCGCATCAGACAAACATATAGCTCGCCAGGAGGCATGGAAGCTTACTTAATGATTTAGTGTAAGTAAACAATTGATCTGAAGCAATATACTTTCTATCATCTCCAACTCACTTGTGTCAAATTAGGGATGTGTTTAGGCTCAAGGAACGCAAGCAACACGATTCGACAGCAATAATAGTAGTTTTTATGTCTTTATGATCATAAAATTCAAATGGAATTACTAATGTTTAGGATTGGGAATGCATTCTCTCTCTCTCACTCTCTCTCTCTCTCTCTCTCTCTCTCTCTCTCTCTCTCTCTCTCTAAGGCCGCTTTCACACCAAAGTGGCACGTCGCATGTGGCATGCCACGTGGTACGTCAGTTGAAAACGAACATCCGGAAATATATGAAACCTTTCACTCAGAAGTGGCGTGGCACATGGGACGTGTCATGCCACTTCTGTGTGAAAAGTTTCATATATTTCTGGATGTTCGTTTTCAACTGACGTACCACGTGGCATGCCACATGCGACGTGCCACTTTGGTGTGAAAGCGGTCTAACGCGTATGAAATCGAACACATTTTTCTATCTGTAAAGAGACGAGTTAACGCTAAGACAGGACCATAAAGATTATCTAGAAATTGTACTTGAAACATTTCACTCAAGTATACATATGAGATACAAGCAAACATAATTACGTCTCTGAGTGACTCCAAAAATAATATTACTACTACTACTACTACTACTACTACTACTACTACTACTACTACTACTACTACTACTACTACTACTACTACTACTACTACTACTAATAATAATAATAATAATAATAATAATAATAATAATAATAATAAAAATAATAATAATAATAATAATAATAATAATAATAATAATAATAATAATAATAATAATAATAATAACAAAAGCACCACTACTACTACTACTACTACTACTACCATTAATAATAATAATAATAATAATGCAAAACAGTACTGCACGAGGCTTCGTTTTCGACGCTGAAGGGATACAAAATACAAAAAAAAATTAATTAAATAAGAAATAACAAATAACGAAGCAGACCGTGTTCTTCACCTGATATAATCAAAGTTATTAAAATTCCATATCGTCTATTCATCGACACTGAAAGTGAAAAAAAAATATTTCTTTCATTTGGAATAAGTGAGGCAGTTCTAAATTTAATTATATATTAAGTAAAAATTTCCGAATTTAGATAAAGTTAAGAGTAATTTAAAACGAAAAATATAAGGGAAAAAACTTTCAGGTAAACGTGTGCTACACATGAGGAATCAAATCTCTCTCTCTCTCTCTCTCTCTCTCTCTCTCTCTCTCTCTCTCTCTCTCTCTCTCTCTCTCTCTCTCTCTCTCTCTCTCTCTCTCTCTCTCTCTCTCTCTCTCTATATATATATATATATATATATATATATATATATATATATATATATATATATATATATATATACATACACATACAGACATACATACATATACAGGTATAAGAGAGTTACGTGAGAAGGATATTCAATGAATGTTTGTTTACAGATATTTTTAGACGCTGTATACAGTCTCCATAATGTCAATGTTAGCACAATATCTCTCTGTATTGTGAGTCATCACCAAATTAATCCAGTGCTAAACAACTCTTAAATTCCTTAATGATTTTTTCAAAGAAGCAGTAAAAAAATAAACTGATAAAAACCTTGTTTTTTTTTTCAACATAATATCTTGCTGTTTTTTATATGGTAGATATGCAGCGTTTTAACGATATAATAAATGCACCATATGCCTATATTCCTGAGTATTAGAAAAGCGGGGGGGGGAGTTTGTCGACCTTCCTGTGTTTGTGAAGGCTTAGCATAGCATTCTGCTAACATTAAAAAAAAAAAAGACTGAAAATATGATGACTAAGAATATCATTCAACTGATGCGCAAGAAAAAAAGAAAAGAAAAAGAAATAGTTACGTTCTCTTGTTAATATTCATGCTGAAGTCAAATCTTCTTGAGAAAGACACTTATTCAGTGTAGCATACCTTAAACTTATATGAACATTAGCGGGTGCAAAATCAAACACTCCTGTTCTTTTCCAGCTAAACTCAGTTTCTGCAAAACTTTCGCATTGTGCAGGGTCTGCAATGACGCGGTAAATATTTGTACAAGTTTATCCCATAAAAAGTCCCCGTGTTCTTTGACTAGGTGTGACTGTTATGGTACCTACATAAGCATCACTTATTACACTGTTACTTGGGGGAAAAATATTAGTTTTTACCATAGGGAAAGAGGAATTGAATTGTGCTTGGATGGGTTTGTACCATAACATGAAAAAAAAAAACATTCCTCTTTGCTTCTTTTTTTCTTTTTTTTTCCGAGCATTTATATCAACTCCTGCTTGTCTATTCTGATTTGATCTCTTGTATGTCATACATCCTGTTCTAGATAATGAATTTATAAATTTCATATCGAGCATTGAACATGAGCGAGTGATAATGATAATTACAACATATATTTTTTTGTTTCTTACCATACACCAGGCAAACCAAGGTTTGTCTGAGGACCCATCATTCGTGGAAAGTCATATGGTTGCGATTTAAAAGCAATAGTATTATTCACCCATAACTTGCTTGGCCTATT
>JAXCGZ010016309.1:10000-23438 GCA_037179515.1 Halocaridina rubra
AATAATAATAATAATAATAATAATAATAATAATAACAATAATAATAACAATAATAATAATAATAATAATAATTATATAATAATAATAATAATAATAATAATAATAATAATAATAATAATAATAATAATAATAATAATAATAATAATAATAATAACTACAACAAAAATAATAATAATAATAATAATAATAATAATAATAATAATAATAATAATAATAATAATAATAATAATAATAATAATAATAACATCGACGTCCCTTTTTACAACGGGTTTTTACCCTAGAAAAAAGCTGCAAGCCTTCCTACTTATTGAAGAGAGGCGCAGCATGATAGCAACGAATATTGACACCCAACGTGAAACCTGTTTATTTGATCAATTTCACTGGTAAAGTAACATTATCTCCGTTGGATATTCAGTCATGTAAAACCTGTAAATACCTGTGAAAGAATAGAGATATATGTAAATATGTTTACCAAAAGCAAGCACAAACTTGGAATGATTGAAAAAATAATCCAAATATTTACATTAAAAGCAATATTATATTTTTATGATTGTGACGGCAGTATAGGTCAAAAATAGAAATAAATAAATCTACTCTCATCGGGCCTGGGCACGAAGAAAACATATAGTAAAGAGAAACAAAGATGGAAGTATTGTGACTTGTCAGATGTGAAGGGATAATAAGTGATGTGTAACGGATATCCGAGGAAGATATTCCGTGTTGATGAAGGCATAGAAAAAGAACCAACTGAAGGAAGACTTAACATCGAACTGTTCAGGACAGTCCTATTATAAGTCCAAAAGAGCCTTCAGCTGCAGTTCTTGGATATTAAGTTACGCAATAAAACCAAGGGACGGCTGGGTGTGGGTGCTGTTGGAAACAAAACAGAAGGTCAAGCACAATAACCGCAGCTTCTCAATCGGCAGCCATTCCCAGTTTCATTTAGGGTCACTGTTTGTCACTAACCTCCAAAAGTGTAAAGCTTGGTGTTGGCTCAGTTTATTATAAGTGAACGACATTCTATTCTTAATAACTGCCACTTAATTAGCACCTTCAGTTATAACAACAAATTAAGATTGATATATTTAAAAATTCACTTAAGCGATTCTGAAAATTAACTATATACATGAGTCATTTTCCCCCCTTATAAGGGGAGTGACTGAGTCAAAGCAAAAGTTAACTACAATGACAAATTACTAGCTGCGATCAGAATTTTTTCTTCATATCATTCGCTACCTCCAAAGGTTAATCACAAGTACCATTCGATACAGTGCTGAAAGAGCATGTTCACAAGTCCATATATGAAATGTGCTCTTAGCAAGACTTCTCATGCAATGTGCACGCGATTAGTAATAAAAAGACGATAACTAACATAAAAAAAAACATTTCACTTGTATCTATGCTAAAGAGAAGAGGAAGAAGGAAAAGAAAAAGAAGACATTAGGCAGAAAAGACGATAATTGTGAGGAGGAGGAGGAGGAGGAGGAGGAGGAGGAGGAGGAGGAGGAGGAGGAGGAGGAGAAGAAGAAGAAGAAGAAGAAGAGAAGAAGAAGAAGAAGAAGAAGAAGAAGAAGAAGAAGAAGAAGACATATGGCTCAAAAGATGATAACTATCAGACAAAGACATATTCAAATGGTTAAGAAGAAGACATATGACTTCAATGACTACTCCTTACATCCGAAGAAAAGCGCACAATCATGTCTAATTAAAGAGAGGTGGCAATGAAAAGGCATCTAACTCTAATTAGACATGATGATAGGGGAGGATGATAATTATGTTGTGATGTCTGGCGTCGAGTCGTCACTATAATTCATCATCATCATCATTATCATGATCATCAGCATCATCATCATCACAATCAGTAACCGTGAACTACATTTACTATAATACAGTATGACACTTTCTTCATATTGTACTGGGATCTCTCTCTCTCTCTCTCTCTCTCTCTCTCTCTCTCTCTCTCTCTCTCCTCTCTCTCTCTCTCTCTCTCTCTCTCTCTCTGTGCATTATCACTGTTTTGAAGCTATTCTTTTTCATTCCATTATTATTATTATTATTATTATTATTATTATTATTATTATTATTATTATTATTATTATTATTATTATTATTATTATCATTATTATTATTATTATTATTATTATTATTATTATTATTATTATTATTATTATTATTATTATTATTATTATTATTATTATTATTATTATTATTATTATCAAAGGATTAATAGTCACGTTTAAGTATATATATATAATATGACTTTTATTCCTAGTTTTTCTTCAGCTATAGGTATGTTTGGGTTGTCTATTAATTACTTAATGCGCGTGTGCGCCTGTGAGTATGTGCGTGCGTGTGTGTGTGTGTGTGTCCGTGCGTGTGTGTGTGTCCGTGAGAATGTGTGTATTTGTGTGTGTGCGTGTAGAGTATAAACAAACTAATAAGTAAACATTTATAGAAGTAATTTTGCACAGGTATTTCCGTATTAATTTTAATAATATTCTTTAAATCGATAATCATCACTAAACTTTCACTTTGCATAAAAGTCAGTACTTTATCTATGGCCGAAGATGGTAGCCGAGTGGTGCAAATACTAGACTCGGGAGTTGATAGACCTTCGATCGAGCCCACCGTGGGGCGCTAGGAAGGGAATCCAGCCTTAATTCCCCAGCCACACTCTGCGTCCACACACATAAGTCGAGTAATAGTGACATATAAAACGAAAATAATTGTGTAAGATAAACGTTTTATGTGTATATGTGCGTATGTGTTTTGTGTGTATTTTTTTTATTTTTTTGTAAATACAAATTATTGTAATATTACTTAAATCTTAAACTTTTATCTTCCCTCTTATTTCAGACAAGATGACGAGACTAAGAAAATCCATCATTTTCTGGCTTCGCAGTTCAGCAATTACGAAGGCAATTTGGATAATAATATTCCAGCTGCTGGTATTACAAATAAGTGATTGCAATGCTTTACTTAACAACACAAATATGGTATTATCACTTCCCAAAGACAGTTATGGAGAAGTTACTCAAAGACTGGCTGGTGAAAACGACGGTGAAATCCTAAATATGAAAAAATTAGTTTCTAAAGAAAATGATGAAAATATCCAGAGGCTAATTGCTGAGAACAATGGTGAAAAACAAACAAAAAAATCATTATACGGCACTGCCGCTATCAAATCAGAGATAAATGACAATAAACAAAATTCTAACAGTAAATTAGATTATGAGCACCTTAAAGCAAAACTATTCTACAAAAAGAGTAACAAAACACTAGCAATGCGGGGCAAGAAACAGCAAATCAGAAAACTTAAAAAACAAAGAGATGCCTCATACAATGTCAACACATCCTCCAACAGCACCCAACAGCGCTTGTTTACCAACATAAACAAAAGGAGAGCGAAAACTCCATCATTATTTGTCGGCAAACCAAAGACCCTAAAACGTCATATACAAAGAAACCGTCACAGCCATAAACTCCGTAATAAACAAGATAAGATAGACTTATTACTTGAGAGACACACTAAGAGTCATAATCCTAGATATGGGTCAAAGTCTCCGCTCAAAAATGGCACCCATCTTGTTCGAGAGACAACAAGGGATATAGAATCCTTGGTGATTAACGAAAGGAATATGAAATCAATAAAGACCAATTTCTTACCGACTACAGCAGAAAACGATCAATCTCTCAATGAATATAAAAATGTAGATGCAAAACTAAGCATAGAAAACATAGATTCTTCTTCTTCAAAGCATGTTCAAAGTAGAGAATACACACACGAAGCAGTGGACTCACGAAGACGACTCGCCGATCACAAGATATCATCGATCTCAACTCTTGATTCGTCTTTAAAAAACACGGACCAACGCAAGAGGCGAGCCAGGTCACCTAACAAGCCCACCAATATTAGGACACAAACAGACATTTTACCAGATAACTGTGTATTAGCTGCATCGTGTTCTGACCGGCTAAAAGAAAAAGGGGTGGAGAATGCAGACAGGTAAAGTACTCCTTCGATCTATGAACAATATACTTATTACTCTCTAAAGCTTCCCGTTAGGAATTTAATGGATAGTTACGGTGCATACAAAATCTCTAAAGATTACATAATTTAAGTAAAAATATACACACAAAGCTATTTAGTGAGAATTATATATATATATATATATATATATATATATATATATATATATATATATATATATATATATATATATATATATATATATATATATATATATATATATTGGTCTTACAGTACAACATATTGATTTTTTTTTGCTGCTGTTTTAACCAATATAAATTTGATTCGATGTATTTTCGAAATTCAAAGGACATTTTATACTATCTCAACAAAAACAGCAATAATAATAATAATAATAATAATAATAATAATAATAATAATAATAATAATAATAATAATAATAATAATAATAATAATAATTTTTATACAATTTAAACTATTTAATCAAAATTTATTAAAGAACAATGCAAGCCTAATATTTCTATGACAGAGACTCCTCTTACAAAAATTTAAAAAATGAGCAAGCAAATACATTAATGAATGAAATAGTAAACATAAATATATTCGTAAAAAGTAAATATATAAATATAGAAATAAACGCACAAATACGAGTATATCAATGTATTAATACATATAAAATATTTCCCTCAGGTACCCTTGTCGCTGCGACGATGAGTGTCATATGTACGGGGATTGCTGTCACGATCACAAGAGAGACGATCAGCAGGCTTCGGCTAACGACCAATCGAACGTGAATGAGACGCGACGCCCTTTAACAGTCACAACTGAATCATGGACGTGCGAACCACTTATGCCTCTCAATAACAGACCTTATCTTCGACCGAAGGTAATGTTCTTTTATTTTCATTTTCAAGTGTCATAATTGGTCACCATTCAAATGGGGTGGAAGAAGAGAGGTGTGATGCCAGAGGATTAAAACTGGATGCCCTTTCTTATGTCCCGCGGCGGAGTAGACTCAGCGCTTGTCAGGCGCGTTACAATCCCGACACGCGTGCTCTACCACTGAGCTATCACGGGCCCAAATGACAGAGGGTAAGGTATTAGGCAATAAAGATGACTGCTTACATAAAAAAGTATACACTCCCAAGTAGGCTTCTCAGCATTTCAGTGGGATCAATCCGAGGTGCTTGAGAGGGTGTCCACTATGTTGAGAGTGAGAAAAAAAGAGAGAAAAATGACTAACCATAATGGCAACTTTAACGCCCTAATAAAACGATCTGGTTCCTTCTACTGGTTTAAATTTTACGGCTGGATGCCTTTCCTGACACCAATTTTCTCCAGTGATCTGGGCTTGGGACCAGCACTAAATCTGGCTTGCTTGTTCCTTCCAGTGGCTGGACTGATATTCCACACCTTACGATATCAGGTGTAAAGAGCTTCGGCGAAGACGAAAAAGTCAAGAAAAGGAACAAAAAAATGAACATAAGAATGTGATACATAGAAGTAAAAATAGGTAACAAGGCACAGTGCCAATCTTGAATATAAATAATAGAAGGCATGGGGGGGAGGTAATGCAGTCACCGTGGCTCAAGCGGTAGCGTCCGCGACTTTGAGGAGTCAGGTCGAGGGTTCGCGCCCCGTCACGGTCTGAGAATGGCAAGGGCATGCACTCAGGGTAATGATTACATCTGCCAAAACAAGTCCTTCGCAAGAAGGCAACCGTCCTAGCCCTTAGTAGAAAAGGGAGTCCGTGACGTAAAACCGGAACAATAGGGGGGAGGTAATAAGGACTTCCAGTCCCTCTCTCCTTATGAACACGGAGTGTGTTTTAGCTCGAATACTTTCCTCTGTGATAGAGAGTGCGAGTTGAAAGTGACAATCCGCGGGGCATTAGGAAGGCCACCCAGTCTAATTCTCCAGCTCCAATACGTCTGTGTCCATCCCCATCCGAATGGGTGTTAACTGTGACACAAAAAGATGCAAGAAGAAAAAATTCTTCTTTATTTTGTAACCGTTGTGACACCCTGGTCTTCAGTATATTATATCGTCTAGTTTAAAATTAAAATCAAATAGATAAAGAATTGCAAGCCAGAAGGTGCTTCAAACGCTCTAAAAATTTCTAAATCTTACTGGCAACCTTTTCGCGTAGGGATGAGAAGGTTTCTTCAATGTATTACTTACAAATTGATCTATTTTTAGAAGTCATAGATTGGTATGCAAGCGAGTGTCTTGAACATTATTTATCACTTAGCTGCCCGGATGCAAGAGGTCTGATGAGGAAACAGATCTAAAAGGAGAAACGGAAGGAGGAAAGAGGGGAGGGGAAAGAAGATGATGACCAAGAGGAAGAGTGGGATTAAGAGTAACACTTAGGAGAAAAACGTGAATGATAATAGAAAACTCGCGAGCCAGCGCGCGCGCGCGCGCGCGCGTGTGTGTGTGTGTGTGTGTGTATACATATATATATATATATATATATATATATATATATATATATATATATATATATATATATATATATCCTTTTGTAAAAAAAATATTTCTGGACGAAGAGATATACTACCACTGTGGGTGATGCTTCTCTCTATAAACTCTTCAACAGGGATATTTGATGAAAGTATGTTAAGACGTGAAAATTACACCGTCCTCTCTCTCTCTCTCTCTCTCTCTCTCTCTCTCTCTCTCTCTCTCTCTCTCTCTCTCTCTCTCTCTCTCTCTCTCTCTCTCTCTCTCTATATATATATATATATATATATATATATATATATATATATATATATATATATATATATATATATATATATATATATATGACCTAAAGTAGCGCAATGGTTACTTGGAAAGTGACAAATCCTTGTTCGATCCTACCTCGGGGCGTTAGAAAGGGCATATATAGGCCTTCTTAATAAAAATTCATGTGTATTGACATAAAATCTGCAATGCTATGCTATACTAATAAGAATTACTTAACCATATAATTTCTTTCTACCGGTAGGATGTGTATATGGTGAGCAGTTGTCCCGTAGAAGCACCGCAGCAGCTGGCTGATAAGTGCTCCAAAACGGCTACTACATATGACCTCCAACGGTATATAATGGATATCCCAGTTGTTTCGGCTACTACCCATTACGTCTACGCCAATATATTCTGCGCATTCTGTCACAGTGACAAGACATTTGAGAAGTACAAAGTCGACCTGGTATGCACAAGTGATATTAACTCCATTGATCAACTTGCTAATATGACCTATCACCCTGGGGAGTTGCGATGGACAAAAATAGAAACAGGAGCGCAGATACATCCATCTATCGAGGATATTAACAATGAAATACCAAGACAGTCAAAAGAGATGCAATGCTTACTTAATATCAAATTTCCTGAAACTGTAGGAAGAACTTGTATTCAAAATATGATCGGCACCTGCAGTAATGATTGGCAAGATCGTGACGTCGAAGCAAGATGCTCATCATATAACTATAATGTGGAAGTGGGCAACCAAGTCTACAAAAATCAAAACTGTGCGCTTTGCAACCGTATAGACCCGAAGACTATAAGATGTCTCACACTGTTTAGAAAGTTACTAAGGGGTATGCCCAGTCCTCCTCCATCTCTGTCAGACATATTCAAAGGGGGTGAGGACTGTGAAGCTAATCAAATATGGAATTACCTTCACAGTAAATGCGAAGATGTGTCATGTGGAAAACTCTTTACATTAAGGAACGGAAAATGTGTTAGGCAAAATAACACCGTTCCGACGGCAGGGGACTCATTCCTAAATTCATCTTGTTATACTTCCGAATTTCAGAGTGATTACAGCATTATCTATCCCAATCATAGCGTGTTTTTGAATCAAACGAGAAAGTTGTATAATGTAGGAGAGTACGAGTTCGTGAATCATTCGTGGATAAGAGTGTGCAGGCCAGATGACAGGTGGACTCCAGTTATGAATATTATATCTACGGTTTTAATATCCATGTCTCTGATATTTATGGCTCTGCATATGATCATTTTCATCTTGCTTCCTAAAAGACGCAATATCCCTAGTATGAATCTTTTCTGCATGACTGTATCTCTCTTTATAAGTGAACTGGTGTTTGTCTCGCTTTTCAACGCAAACCAAAACTATGGCCTATGCGTTCTGATAGGAGTCATCCTTTACTATTTCTTCAGTGCGTCCTTCATGTGGATGAATGTCATGAGCATAGACATCTGCAGAACTTTCCATTCTCAAACTTACAAAGTCAGGTCCAGAAAGATCTTCATTCAGTATTCCATATACGCTTGGTCTGTGCCACTGCTTGTCACAGTTATGGCACTCTTAATTGATCAGTTTTCTTCTCCAGACTTCATAATAGCGCCAGGTTTTGGTTTACACAGGTGTTGGTTCAACAATAAGTGGGGATTGGCTACATTCTATACCATCCCAACTGGCTGCATATTTTTGTTTAATCTTACCCTTTTCGGAGTCTCTGTTTATGACATCTACAAGCAACATAAGTCAGGAGAATTGGCTTCATCCACTGTGAAGAAGAAAAGAAATGGGAGTTTTTCCAGCGGAAAAGATGAAAAGGAGAAAGAAAAGTTTCTAAGGTCCTCAGCAAAACAGAAAAACAATTCGGAACAACCCAATGGAGGGTCTGGCGAAACGGATTCTCCATGCTGCGCAGAGCGGATAAGGGACAGAATACAGAAGAGAATTCAAGCTCATAAAAAGCAGAGAATGAGACTAGTCCTATACAGCAAACTTGCTTTGATCATGGGGATGACTTGGATTTTCGCATTCATTCGAGCGTTCAGTGAGAATATTGTCTTTGAATATCTCTTTATTATTCTAAATTGTCTGCAAGGTACATTTATATTCATCGCTTTCGACTGCAAACAAAAACTCTTGGACGAACTGTGGCTTAAATTTACAGGCAAAAGACTTTTCAGGACTGACACCAAGAGCTCGTCTAATACAGGTAATACAGCTTTAACTTCAGTATCTACAGATGGGCGTTATAAGTACCGATGGTCTTCGAGGTTGACACAAGGAGGAAGTACATCTTCAAGACGATCCCAAAACGAGCAAAGTTTCTGAACTGAATTTAACATTGGGAGCGTGTGAATTTTGCACACATGGTGCTCTAATGTACGTGAAGTGTATTATACCAAAGACATGAAACTATTATGTAGCTTTGTGAAATACATCACTTAAATATCTCAAAAAACTAGACAATTCGAAGAGACAGTGCTTCACAAGTGACACCTACATATTTCATTATTGCAACAGTCATATTCCAGGCACATACGGATATCATATTGTATGGTTGGTAACTACTGACACAAACTAGAAATCTCTTTAACAGAAATCATAAGTGAATCACAACGATTATATATATATATATATATATATATATATATATATATATATATATATATATATATATATATATATATATATATATATATATATATAATAAAAATGTTTATTTCTTTTATTTTTTACAAAAAAATGACTGAACTCGAGTGTTCCATAGTCAAGTTAACGGATACTGAATATATTTTCCTAGGTATTTTCTCCAAATCTTCAACATCTAAGACTTAAATGAAGCATTACAATGAACGTGATATAATTCACCTATCTATGTAACTACCTATTCATTAACTCATTCATCTATTTACTCATCCATTTATTTAACTAAAATTACACCGACGTCTGATTCAGTGCCACTGACCATCATTAGGATGGCACGGGAAAAGGGGAGGAAACCAGTGACGGTGTCGTCACTGATGAGAGGGGAAACAGAGTGGGAAGATCTAGGAGGAAAAGCACGAAAATGGAATAAAGAGACAGAAATGAGAGGGACAGACCCTCCTGCTATTGTGTATCCCTACAATGATTAATGAATATTCAGTGCCAAAGATGTGCTGTTTAGCACTGGGAGAAAAAACACAAACATGGAATAAAGAGACAGAAATGAGAAGGGCAGACCCTCCTGCTATTGCGTATCCATACAATGGATAATGAATATTTAGTACCAAAGATGAGCTGTTTAGCACTGGGAGGAAAAACACGAAAATGGAATAAAGACAGAAATGAGAGGAGCAGACCCTCCTGCTATTGTGTATCCATACAATGGATGATGGATATTCAGTACCAAAGATGTGCTGTTTAGCACTGGGATAAAAACACGAAAATGGAATAAAGAGACAAAAATGAGAGGGGCAGACCCTCCTGCTATTGTGTATCCATACAATGGATAATGAATATTCAGTGCCAAAGATGTGCTGTTTAGCACAGATAATAATAAGAGGCAAAAGTACTGTTGGATTGTTTTTCGTTACTTCTGCTATCAGAGCGAGGGGACAGGAAGTCCCTTTCTCCGAATCCTCTTCCTGAGAGGTGTCAAGGCATAAGAGGGATTTAGAAGAAAATCCAAGTTTATCCCTAAGAGTGAGTGTCTTTGGACTAGGCCATCCCTTTACGAGGGGGATTTTGAGTTTTATACACACATACACACACACACGCGCGCGTGCGCACACACACACACACACACACACACACACACACACACACACACACACACACACACATACTATATTTATCAAAACCGACTGATTGCAACAGACTTGAAATCTTAGCAATTTATTCATTCATAAAAACATAAAAATCATTATTAGCCATGCGATTCGTTGATTCTGGAACTTATATTATCGTGAACTGTATACGAATTACACTATAATATATGGTTCAAATAGGCCCAACACGAATTCTCTCAATTCACTAAGATAATTCATTTGAGGCTTTGTAAATATTCCATATATTCCCTCTACTGTTTACTTATACATTTGAACAATGGATAGTGTCCATATCATAAACCAAAATTCAGTGAAGAACTAAGAACTCAAAATAAATGGGCAGAGAAATGTACAGGGAATTGCAAATGTACATTAAAATTCCATGTAAATACCTTATGTGTAACAATTGTTTCCCATTTAAATGGGGGTGGACGCAGACAAGACAGTGCTGAGGATTAAGACTGGATGCCCTTCCTAACGCCCCGCGGAGATCAAAGCCGCTTTAGTCATTTTACAACTCGCGCGCTCTATCAATGAGCTACCAAGGCCCCACATTGAAATCTATGAGTTTGGGTAATTATTACAGCGAGCTTTCGGGCTATACCAAGTCCATTCACCAGGGTTCTTCAACCTGGTCTTTGTGTTCGTTGATGAGTTGTAACTGCCTACTAAAGAGGACAAAAGCCGACTTACTTCGTCAGTCACTCCTCAACGTTCAACAAAGAAGGACTCTGCTCGATGGGCTTAGTATAGTTCGAAAGATCAGGATGAGAGAGTTACTCAAAGTCAATTAAATTTACATCTACAAAGCTATGTGGGGTTTCCCATTCAGTATTCTAGAAAATAACAGTTACTCTAAGCAGATTTTTAGATTATAAGCTATGATGGATATATGTATATTATGTAACAAGAGAGTTATATGTAATCATGTGCGTTGTTTCAAAATATGGTAATTACTGTGCATCTAGGTTAGTACAATATCATTGTCATTAATATTAATTTATGATTACATGCTCATAATGTTTATTTTACGGATAAGATTATCAGACTTGAGGCAGTTCAATTGTCAATTGTAATTTAGATAGATGCAAATGTTCCTAAAATAAAAAAGTAACGAAAATTACATATGTATCTAAATGTTCCCTATATATTTCGATGTTAGTAAGTGAAAATATTCTTTTGCTTTTTAAGTTTTAAATGTCACTGTTCGTCCCCATTAGGGGGTGAACACAGATGGACTGAAGCTGAGGAATTGAGGATGGATACCTGTGCTATCGTCCCGCAGTGGGCTCGAACGCGGGTCCATCACCTTATGTCGAACATTCTACCATTTAACGCTACGACGGTCCCCTTACGAAGTGACTAAAATGACCAAAATACAAACAGAAATAGTCACAGAATAATAATAAAAAAAAAACCACACACACACACACACACTGGCAAATGTTGCACAGAAAAGTAAAAAAAACAACAACAACTCACTTTTGAGATTTACACGAGACAGATAAATGTGCGTACCTGAGTTACGTCACAAAAGCTAAAACGCTTAATAATAATAATAATAATAATAGTAATAATAATAATAATAATAATAATAATAATAACAATAATAACAATAATAATAATAATACTATTGTTATCATTATCATTACTATTATCATCATTCTTCTTCTTCTTCTTCTTCTTCTTCTTCTTCTTATTATTATTATTATTATTATTATTATTATTATTATTATTATTATTATAATTATTATTATTATTATTATTATTATTATTATTATTATTATTATTATTATTATTATTATTATTATTATTATTATTATTATTATTATTATCATCATCATTATCATCATCATCAGCAGCAGCAGCAGCACTAGTAGTAGTAGTAGTAGTAGTAGTAGTAGTAGTAGTAGTAGTAGTAACCAGATAAATTGTAGATCTAAAGGCAAGACAATAAAACACAGTTTTCAATACCCAGGCCTAATATTTATGTACACACACACACACACACACACACACACACACACACACACACACACACACACACACACACACACACACACACACCACATACACACATACATATATTTTTTTTCATATATTTTGACCATTCTACAGTCCTTAAATAATTTCATAGAATTATAACAAAGGATATGAGGCTAGCTTTTACTGTATCAAAATTTAAATACCTCCACAATTTATCACTTTTTCTTGCCTTAACTGATACAAATTATATATCAGCTTTTCACAGCTTGCAAGCATATTATAAATCATCTGAAGCCAGACCATTATTAATACTACAGCTGAAGGTTTTTTGAACTTATATAGGTCTGTCCAGGACAGTTCAATGCTAAGTTTTCCTTCAGTTACGGTTCTTTTTCTATGCCTACAGCTACACTGAATATTCTTGAATATTCATTACACATCTTTTATTATTCCTTCACATCTGACAAGTCATTACAATCTCCATCTCTATTTCTCTTTACTTTATGTATTTTTCGTGCCCAGGCCCGATGAGGGCTGTTTTATTTTATTATTTTTTTGGCCCGTCCTGGTGTCACAATTAAAAATAAATATAAATAAAAGATAGAGTCTTAGAATTTGCTTTGACTCGGCCACCCCTTTCAAAGGATGCGTATGGCGCTTGTATGTAGACAGAATATAGAAAAAGATTTATACCTACAAGTGGGGCTTTCATAAACATTTGAAATAATATGTTAAGGTTTAAAAATTGAAACCACGTAGTAATAAATAGTCTCTCTTCCAATCATTGCAAAGTATGTTTTTTTCTCATCACTCAACAGTAAACTGCAAAAATATTACAACACAGTTATTTTCATGACAAAAACGAAGTGATATATGCTGATTTATATAAATAAAATTAAA
>JAXCGZ010016310.1:5000-12500 GCA_037179515.1 Halocaridina rubra
AGTATGACCAACATACTACTTATCACAGTCTCGACATGGAATCGTATTCATAATAATAGAAGTGGAAAAAGGACTATTTTTAATCAACAAATTGCAAAAAGTATTTTCATATATGAAAACTAAACGGACATTTAATATTCTCAAAATCTTGACTGAGCGATGACATCCTTAGGGATGTCATCGCTCAGTCAAGATTTTGAGAATATTAAATGTCCGTTTAGTTTTCATATATGAAAATACTTTTTGCAATTTGTTGATTAAAAATAGTCCTTTTTCCACTTCTATTATTATGAATACGATTCCATGTCGAGACTGTGATAAGTAGTATGTTGGTCATACTAGCCAATCATTAGAACTTCGTTTCAATCAACATAAATATAACATTCGAAATTGTTAATCTTCCAGTGCTTTGTTCAACCATTATGCTAATTGCATTCACCATATTGACTGGAACAATGCTTCTATTTTAGGAAGAACTAAGGATATTATTACTAGAAACATCTTGGAATCTGGAATAATTAACTAAACTGAGCACCGAAATATTAACTCATATAAAATTCGAAACAACATTACCGTCGGGGAGGAATGGCCTTTGAAATATGCGTTTTGCAGCACTGAAGAAGATATTCAAGAACCAATTGGGAAAACAAAAATCTTTTCCAATCTCAAAGATTTCATCAATCTCAACATCAAGGAATTCTGGGCATACAATTCGGAAAGCCCGGAGAAACATTGAAAAAACAAGGACATATTTTTTTATTTTGGGATCATGACCAGAATAAAAATGCACATAAGATATATTATTTTTGGGTTTTCCAAAAATATCAAACCTCAGTGAAAAAGGTCGTCTGTGTAACAATATGTCTAAGAATGACAAGCTCTTATTATTTTCTTTTTCTAACGAGAATTTAATAAAGGGAACAAAATTATTCAACTTAGTCAAAAACTCATGAACGTTAATATCAGTACGGGAAAAACATAGCACATCATCAACATAACGAAACCAATGAAAATTGGTATTGATAGGGACAATAGTTTGAAGGTACTGTCTTTCAAAAAATTCCATACATAGATTAGAAAGAAGAAGAGAAAGGGGGTTTCCCATATCCATACCGATAGTTTGTTGGTAATATTTATCGCCAAAAAGAAACTTGCAATCTGCAACACAAAGGTGAATGAGTTGCATAATAACATTTTCAAGTAATTGAATAGAATGATTATCTAGTTCACGACTAAGATAAGATAATAAGTTATTTATGGGTACTTTGGTAAAGAAGGAACAAATGTTAAAACTGTTCATCAGCATATCTGGAGTGATAAGATTCTGAAGTTTATCAATCAGGTCATAGGAATTCAATACCTGGGAGGGATATATCTTTCCCAACAAAAGGGACAATAACCGAACTAAAAACTTAGATAACTAATAAGATATAGAACCAAGAGAACCAATAATTGGGCGCCTTGGTAAGCCAGGCTTATAAGTTTTTACTAATCCACAAAGATATGAGAGTCTAAGGGAATGAAAATATACTTGGTTAACGACTTGCGATTTTTAAGAATAGGTTTTATATTACTGTTAAAATGTTTTATAACATCATCTAAGAGATTCTTCTTTAATTGCAATTATGTGTTTGTATCAGATATTAAATAATTTATTTTGTTTCAATAATCATCTGTATCTAAAATCACAAAGGATATGCTTTGTCAGCTTTGGTGTTAATTTACCTTTATTATTATTAACTATTCATAATTACTATATTATTTGCTTTATAAAATAATGTCATAATTAGTATTTCTAATATTATCATTATTATCATTATTATTGTTTTGCTTCTTTGTTTTCTCGTGATTACTTTAGTTTTGTCGTTATTGTTGTACTGTTGTTATTTTTACTGTTGGCTAGTATTATTTCTATCATAATTAGTATTATTAATATTATTATTACCAGTATTATTATTATTATTATTATTATTATTATTATTATTATTATTATTATTATTATTATTATTATTATTATTATTATTATTATTATTATATTATTATTATTATTATTATTATTATTATTATTATTATTATTATTATTATTATTATTATTATTATTATTATTTTTATTATTATTGTTATTATTAAATTTAACATGTTTTTTCTTTGTTACTACTATTTTTTTTCAATTTAATATGTTCCCGTTCCTCCTACCACTGACCATATCTAATTTACTTGGTATTCACACCCTCACCAAACTCATAAAGCATATGGTGGTTTGGTCTAGGACATGACATCCTATGATGGGTTGCTAATTCCCTTTTTTCTCTTGGTTTCTGTATATATATATATATATATATATATATATATATATATATATATATATATATATATATATATATATATATATATATATATATATATATATATATATATCTCGCCTCATTCGTTTTACAGATCAGATTCCTCTGAAGATAATTAATACACATGAAAGTACAAGGATCTCAAATTCTTTTTAAATTTCCTTACGTAACCATAACCATTCTTACGTAGCCATAACCATTTATATATATATATATATATATATATATATATATATATATATATATATATATATATATATATATATATATCTATCTATCTATCTATCTATCTATCTATCTATCTATCTATCTATCTATCTATCTATCTATCTATCTATCTATCTATCTATCTATCTATCTATCTATCTATCTATCTATCTATATATATATATATATATATATATATATATATATATATATATATATATATATATATATATATATATATATATATATATATATATATATATATGTGTGTGTGTGTATATATATATATATATATATATATATATATATATATATATATATATATATATATATATATATATATATATATATATATATATATATATATATATATATATATATATATATATATATATATATATATATATATATATATATATATATATAAATAAGACTTCACTTTATCACGTTTTTTTTTCAACTAATGAAATTTCCTATTTTTCTTTTGGCATTCAACAATGTAAATAATGCGACAAGAATCTCCTTAAGCGTAGATTTACGATTTTCTGTAAATGTATCTTAGTGAAAGAGAGAAAAAGCAGAATACAGATGGCAGACAAATGCCATTTTGGTATTCAATTTAGAGCAAAAGTAGGAATTTACTAGAATTATTTGACACTGGTATGTTGGCTTAAAAAAATAAACAAACTCTAGAATTTTTTTGTAATAATTTGAAAGAGAAGTTTTAATCCCAGTTTTACGAATGTGAATAAAATCTCAAATTTAAGACTGATTGATAGATAGATAGATAGATAGATATTTAAGTAAGTATATAGATAGATAGATATATAGATAGATAGATTGATTGATAGCTAGCTAGGTAGGAAGGTATGTAAGTAAGTAAATAAATAAATATATTGATAGATAGATAAGATAGATAGGTAGGTAGGTATGTAAATAGATAGATAGATAGAAAGATAGAGAGAGGGATATAATTTGACCTCAAACCTTCTAACCTTCTGTCAGAGATACAGTTTTTAGGGAAATAGAATTGAGTAATTTTGTCCTCCTTCTGAGCTCTCCTTTTCTTCCTCGTCTCCCCTTTTCCTCACCCCATTTCCTCATCCTAGCATCTTTTCACCCTATTTCCTCACCCATTTCTTCATCTCCTTCCTCACCCCCATTCGTTGCTCCTATTCCTCACCTTCCTTCCACTCTTACCCGTTTCTTCACCCTTTCTCTACCCCCATTCTCCCCCACTCCTATTCCTCATCTCCCTTCACATACACTACCATCTCACCCCATATTTAACTCACGTTTCTCACCCCCATATCTTACTCCCATTCTTCACACTCACTCCTCATCCAACATCATCACACTAATTTCACCCCCGTTTCTCATTCAAATTCCTCACTTCTCTTCCACATCCCCACCTTCTTATTTCCTATAATTTTTTTCCATTTTCTTCTTCATCTTTTCCTCTCCAACCTCTTTCATCATCCCTTATTCACCCCATTCCTCACTCCTTCTTCGACCCATTTCACACCCCTTCTTCATCCCATTCCTCATCTTCAATCGTCACCCCATTCCTAACCCAGTTCCTTCCTCAACCCATTCATCGCCTTGTTTCACACCCCTCCTTCACTCCCATTTCGCATCTCTTGTTTTCTCCATATCTCATCCTTTTACCCCATTCTTAAACCCTCCTTCATCCCATTCCTCACCCTTTCTTCACCCCATTCCTCATCCTTTCACCTCCATTCCTCGGTCTTTCATCACCCCCATTCCTCATCCCTTCTTCAACACCCACAGAAGGCTGTATTTTTGTCAGTCTTACCCCCATGGCCCCCTTGATAAGAATCTTGAGTAAGATTCACATATATTTACAAATTTATTCTTAAGAATTATATATTACTTAAGTGGAGGGTTACCAGGCCTCATATTTAAGATATACGGAGTTTACATGTTTATATATTAATTAATTAATTAATTAATTGATTAATTTATATACTCATTCATTTATTTACATATGTCTTTCGTTTATAAAACAGTCATAATATATTTATAGAATTTTCCTCTTTTAGAAAGGGAGAATGTTATAATGTTCGTATGTGAAGATTTGCCAGATCTCATATTGAAAATATTCGGAATTAATTTTGATATATATTTATATATTTATTGATTTAGTTAGTGATTATTTTATTTAAAAAAAAAAAATGTGGTATGTTGCTGAAATGGCGGTGGCAACACTGCTTCTTAGGAAAAGTGATTGAGGGGATTTCTTAAGAATGTCTTTAGTGAACTTTTGTGAATGGGTCTTCTGCCTCATTCAAATAAAATTCTTCAAACGCAAAATCATCTCCAATAAATATCGACATCGGAGGAGGGAGGGATGCTGTTTGATGTCGTAAGTAGATTTATTTTTCTATTTTTCTCTGTTCTATTTTCGGGTTTTCTTGTATTTTCCTTGTTTTCTTTTCCATTCAAATTTTCTTGTACTTTTGCTTACTATTTTTAGAATATTTTCCAGTCAAGTTTACTCTTAGAATTTTTTCTTATTTTTTCCTAATCTTTTTCTTAGTTTAATTTCCATTCAAATTTATTCTTAAATTTTTTCTTAATTTTCCTTAATTTTCCCTAATATTTTTCTTAGTTTATTTTCCATTCACAATTTTTTTCTAATCTTTTTCTTAGATTACTTTCCATTCACATTTACTCTTACGATTCTATTTTTTACACTTTCTAATATCTATCATCTTGTTTTTCCTTTTTCACATTTTTCCATTTTCCTTCCTTTTTCTTTCCAATAGCTGACTTTTTCTCTCTCGTTTTCGATATTGTTCAGTTTTGTTGTTTATTTTTAGTCAATTTGGTGGATATTTTTTTTTATTTTAACTTGAATTCACTTTATATTTATTTTTCCTCATTTTAGACCTTCTTGAATATTTCCTTTACTTTCTTTATCTTTCCCCATTTTAACTTTAATTTTCCCGTTATTTTCCCCCCTTTTTAGATTTAAAATTTCCTTTATTTTCCCTCTTTTTAGATTCAAATTTCCCTGCCTTTTCCCTCTTTTTTGATTTGAATTTCCATTTATTTTCAATTTTTCCTCTTTGTACCTTTTATTGTCCTTTTATTTTGCTTTTCTTTTTCTTTTTTCAACTTCCAGTTTCGCTTAATATTTCCCCCCCTTTTTTTTTCTCTTTTTAATTTAAATTTTCAGTATTTTTCTATTTCCTTTTTAACTTTCTTCCATTTTTCTTTTAGTTTTTTTCCCTCTTCCTCTTTTCTTTTTCTCGTCCTTTTTCATTTACTTTGTTTTGTTTTTGTTCTCTGTCCCTTATCGCCAATTTTTTCGTATTCCTCCTTTTCCTATTTTCATTCTTCCTCTTTAATATTTTCACTTTTCTATTTTTATTTTTCAGTGTTTTAGTATTTTTGTTTCTATTTTTTCATTACAAGGAAAGAAGAAGAAGAAGAAGAAGAAGAAAGAGGAGGAGGAGGAGGAACAGGAGGAGGAGGAGGAGGAACAGGAGGAGGAGAAGGAGGAGGAGGAGGAGGAGGAGGAAATTTGCATGTGTGCGGTAAAAACATTTATGACCTAATATTTTTTCCTAGCCTCTGCTATGAGAGTGGGTTTTGTGCATAAATTAATCCTTTTTTTTAAATAAAGAAACCGAGATTTCCTCTTTAAAAGGAACTACATTACTGTAGCACGCGGTCTGAGTTTGCGCGCGGAGGAATACACACTTGGTTTATAAGCGAATAAACTCGGAGTTTGTTAATAACTTTTTGTGTTTGAAGAGAGAGAGAGAGAGAGAGAGAGAGAGAGAGAGAGAGAGAGAGAGAGAGAGAGAGAGAGTAATTAAAATAATACTGTGTTTTTGGAAAATCTCTCTCTCTCTCTCTCTCTCTCTCTCTCTCTCTCTCTCTCTCTCTCTGTATATATATATATATATATATATATATATATATATATATATATATATATATATATATATATATATATATATATATATATATATATATATATATATATATATATATATATATATACAAATCGAGTGTTGCAATTTCCATGGCACAGTATGAAAATAACGAGAGACACAATTTATCATAATTGCATAAATCGCCTTAATTAGACCCCAATTAGAAGATTTAGGGATCTCATTAATATCTAATCTCTGTTATATGGCGCAGTATAATTTAAAAAACTATAGGTTTTCTCCTTTTGCGTTGTGCTTAGTGATAGCGTTTTGAGCTGGTAATATACAGGCTTAAGATTCAATCCTGGCCCCTGGGTTGGATTAGCTTTCTCTGTCTAATGTCATTATCGATTTATATTAGGCAAATACCTGTTGGGGGTGGTGATTTCCTATAGGTCTACCTGATTATTCAGCCATTGCTTGGAGGTCTCTGGCTCCACGTGATTTGAAAAGGCGTTTTCGATCCGATTTGGTTGTGGATATATAGTATGGTTTTGCAATGTCACTGTTGCTTTCCTCCGCATTACTTTGGGAAACTTTTGACATATACTTACACCTGAGCTGTAAGTCAGACAGGATATGTGATCAAATGATCATAGCATTTCGTAATTAATATATATATATATATATATATATATATATATATATATATATATATATATATATATATATATATATATATATATATATATGGTAGGAAAAACATATTAAATAAAACAACGAAAATAAATATATAAAAAGTACTTATTAATTTCGTGACCTTAACTGGCCACCTTCTCAAAGTACAATGACAAGAGATACAGTTAGCAAAACCGAAGAACATTTGAAAAGAAGTCAAAAACAAGCACAGGGTACATATACATGGGATTAAGAGATATCAATCTTAAAAATTCACCGGAATTAGTTGGTAATTCCCACAGACTGGCCGCAAAAGGAATTAAAGTCCATACTTGTCTAGAGTGTATTAACAAGATTCTTAATAA
>JAXCGZ010016311.1:0-5000 GCA_037179515.1 Halocaridina rubra
GATATAAGCTATAAGGTTGGGTTCCTTTTAACCTTCTGTGGTGTAGTGGTAGCGCCTTGACTTAGTAATCATAAGTCCTAGGTTCGAGTCCCGGTCGGGGTAAAAAATGATTCATGTTTTCACATATGTAATGTGCTATTTGGTTATTTCATGGCCCAAATGAGATTGGGAATCGAATTAAATGCTAAAATGAAGCCACGAGTGAGGTTGGGGAATCTGTAATATGAACATAGTGGCATTCAGTTAGAATGCGTTCATTCCTATGTATAGCAGATATAAGCTATAAGGTTGGGTTCCTTTTAACCTTCTGTGGTGTAGTGGTAGCGCCTTGACTTAGTAATCATAAGTCCTAGGTTCGAGTCCCGGTCGGGGTAAAAAATGATTCATGTTTTCACATATGTAATGTGCTATTTGGTTATTTCATGGCCCAAATGAGATTGGGAATCGAATTAAATGCTAAAATGAAGCCACGAGTGAGGTTGGGGAATCTGTAATATGAACATAGTGGCATTCAGTTAGAATGCGTTCATTCCTATGTATAGCAGATATAAGCTATAAGGTTGGGTTCCTTTTAACCTTCTGTGGTGTAGTGGTAGCGCCTTGACTTAGTAATCATAAGTCCTAGGTTCGAGTCCCGGTCGGGGTAAAAAATGATTCATGTTTTCACATATGTAATGTGCTATTTGGTTATTTCATGGCCCAAATGAGATTGGGAATCGAATTAAATGCTAAAATGAAGCCACGAGTGAGGTTGGGGAATCTGTAATATGAACATAGTGGCATTCAGTTAGAATGCGTTCATTCCTATGTATAGCAGATATAAGCTATAAGGTTGGGTTCCTTTTAACCTTCTGTGGTGTAGTGGTAGCGCCTTGACTTAGTAATCATAAGTCCAAGGTTCGAGTCCCGGTCGGGGTAAAAAATGATTCATGTTTTCACATATGTAATGTGCTATTTGGTTATTTCATGGCCCAAATGAGATTGGGAATCGAATTAAATGCTAAAATGAAGCCACGAGTGAGGTTGGGGAATCTGTAATATGAACATAGTGGCATTCAGTTAGAATGCGTTCATTCCTATGTATAGCAGATATAAGCTATAAGGTTGGGTTCCTTTTAACCTTCTGTGGTGTAGTGGTAGCGCCTTGACTTAGTAATCATAAGTCCTAGGTTCGAGTCCCGGTCGGGGTAAAAAATGATTCATGTTTTCACATATGTAATGTGCTATTTGGTTATTTCATGGCCCAAATGAGATTGGGAATCGAATTAAATGCTAAAATGAAGCCACGAGTGAGGTTGGGGAATCTGTAATATGAACATAGTGGCATTCAGTTAGAATGCGTTCATTCCTATGTATAGCAGATATAAGCTATAAGGTTGGGTTCCTTTTAACCTTCTGTGGTGGAGTGGTAGCGCCTTGACTTAGTAATCATAAGTCCTAGGTTCGAGTCCCGGTCGGGGTAAAAAATGATTCATGTTTTCACATATGTAATGTGCTATTTGGTTATTTCATGGCCCAAATGAGATTGGGAATCGAATTAAATGCTAAAATGAAGCCACGAGTGAGGTTGGGGAATCTGTAATATGAACATAGTGGCATTCAGTTAGAATGCGTTCATTCCTATGTATAGCAGATATAAGCTATAAGGTTGGGTTCCTTTTAACCTTCTGTGGTGTAGTGGTAGCGCCTTGACTTAGTAATCATAAGTCCTAGGTTCGAGTCCCGGTCGGGGTAAAAAATGATTCATGTTTTCACATATGTAATGTGCTATTTGGTTATTTCATGGCCCAAATGAGATTGGGAATCGAATTAAATGCTAAAATGAAGCCACGAGTGAGGTTGGGGAATCTGTAATATGAACATAGTGGCATTCAGTTAGAATGCGTTCATTCCTATGTATAGCAGATATAAGCTATAAGTTGGGTTCCTTTTAACCTTCTGTGGTGGAGTGGTAGCGCCTTGACTTAGTAATCATAAGTCCTAGGTTCGAGTCCCGGTCGGGGTAAAAAATGATTCATGTTTTCACATATGTAATGTGCTATTTGGTTATTTCATGGCCCAAATGAGATTGGGAATCGAATTAAATGCTAAAATGAAGCCACGAGTGAGGTTGGGGAATCTGTAATATGAACATAGTGGCATTCAGTTAGAATGCGTTCATTCCTATGTATAGCAGATATAAGCTATAAGGTTGGGTTCCTTTTAACCTTCTGTGGTGTAGTGGTAGCGCCTTGACTTAGTAATCATAAGTCCTAGGTTCGAGTCCCGGTCGGGGTAAAAAAATTGATTCATGTTTTCACATATGTAATGTGCTATTTGGTTATTTCATGGCCCAAATGAGATTGGGAATCGAATTAAATGCTAAAATGAAGCCACGAGTGAGGTTGGGGAATCTGTAATATGAACATAGTGGCATTCAGTTAGAATGCGTTCATTCCTATGTATAGCAGATATAAGCTATAAGGTTGGGTTCCTTTTAACCTTCTGTGGTGTAGTGGTAGCGCCTTGACTTAGTAATCATAAGTCCTAGGTTCGAGTCCCGGTCGGGGTAAAAAATGATTCATGTTTTCACATATGTAATGTGCTATTTGGTTATTTCATGGCCCAAATGAGATTGGGAATCGAATTAAATGCTAAAATGAAGCCACGAGTGAGGTTGGGGAATCTGTAATATGAACATAGTGGCATTCAGTTAGAATGCGTTCATTCCTATGTATAGCAGATATAAGCTATAAGGTTGGGTTCCTTTTAACCTTCTGTGGTGTAGTGGTAGCGCCTTGACTTAGTAATCATAAGTCCTAGGTTCGAGTCCCGGTCGGGGTAAAAAATGATTCATGTTTTCACATATGTAATGTGCTATTTGGTTATTTCATGGCCCAAATGAGATTGGGAATCGAATTAAATGCTAAAATGAAGCCACGAGTGAGGTTGGGGAATCTGTAATATGAACATAGTGGCATTCAGTTAGAATGCGTTCATTCCTATGTATAGCAGATATAAGCTATAAGGTTGGGTTCCTTTTAACCTTCTGTGGTGTAGTGGTAGCGCCTTGACTTAGTAATCATAAGTCCTAGGTTCGAGTCCCGGTCGGGGTAAAAAAATTGATTCATGTTTTCACATATGTAATGTGCTATTTGGTTATTTCATGGCCCAAATGAGATTGGGAATCGAATTAAATGCTAAAATGAAGCCACGAGTGAGGTTGGGGAATCTGTAATATGAACATAGTGGCATTCAGTTAGAATGCGTTCATTCATATGTATAGCAGATATAAGCTATAAGGTTGGGTTCCTTTTAACCTTCTGTGGTGTAGTGGTAGCGCCTTGACTTAGTAATCATAAGTCCTAGGTTCGAGTCCCGGTCGGGGTAAAAAATGATTCATGTTTTCACATATGTAATGTGCTATTTGGTTATTTCATGGCCCAAATGAGATTGGGAATCGAATTAAATGCTAAAATGAAGCCACGAGTGAGGTTGGGGAATCTGTAATATGAACATAGTGGCATTCAGTTAGAATGCGTTCATTCCTATGTATAGCAGATATAAGCTATAAGGTTGGGTTCCTTTTAACCTTCTGTGGTGTAGTGGTAGCGCCTTGACTTAGTAATCATAAGTCCTAGGTTCGAGTCCCGGTCGGGGTAAAAAATGATTCATGTTTTCACATATGTAATGTGCTATTTGGTTATTTCATGGCCCAAATGAGATTGGGAATCGAATTAAATGCTAAAATGAAGCCACGAGTGAGGTTGGGGAATCTGTAATATGAACATAGTGGCATTCAGTTAGAATGCGTTCATTCCTATGTATAGCAGATATAAGCTATAAGGTTGGGTTCCTTTTAACCTTCTGTGGTGTAGTGGTAGCGCCTTGACTTAGTAATCATAAGTCCTAGGTTCGAGTCCCGGTCGGGGTAAAAAATGATTCATGTTTTCACATATGTAATGTGCTATTTGGTTATTTCATGGCCCAAATGAGATTGGGAATCGAATTAAATGCTAAAATGAAGCCACGAGTGAGGTTGGGGAATCTGTAATATGAACATAGTGGCATTCAGTTAGAATGCGTTCATTCCTATGTATAGCAGATATAAGCTATAAGGTTGGGTTCCTTTTAACCTTCTGTGGTGTAGTGGTAGCGCCTTGACTTAGTAATCATAAGTCCTAGGTTCGAGTCCCGGTCGGGGTAAAAAATGATTCATGTTTTCACATATGTAATGTGCTATTTGGTTATTTCATGGCCCAAATGAGATTGGGAATCGAATTAAATGCTAAAATGAAGCCACGAGTGAGGTTGGGGAATCTGTAATATGAACATAGTGGCATTCAGTTAGAATGCGTTCATTCCTATGTATAGCAGATATAAGCTATAAGGTTGGGTTCCTTTTAACCTTCTGTGGTGTAGTGGTAGCGCCTTGACTTAGTAATCATAAGTCCTAGGTTCGAGTCCCGGTCGGGGTAAAAAATGATTCATGTTTTCACATATGTAATGTGCTATTTGGTTATTTCATGGCCCAAATGAGATTGGGAATCGAATTAAATGCTAAAATGAAGCCACGAGTGAGGTTGGGGAATCTGTAATATGAACATAGTGGCATTCAGTTAGAATGCGTTCATTCCTATGTATAGCAGATATAAGCTATAAGGTTGGGTTCCTTTTAACCTTCTGTGGTGTAGTGGTAGCGCCTTGACTTAGTAATCATAAGTCCTAGGTTCGAGTCCCGGTCGGGGTAAAAAAATGATTCATGTTTTCACATATGTAATGTGCTATTTGGTTATTTCATGGCCCAAATGAGATTGGGAATCGAATTAAATGCTAAAATGAAGCCACGAGTGAGGTTGGGGAATCTGTAATATGAACATAGTGGCATTCAGTTAGAATGCGTTCATTCCTATGTATAGCAGATATAAGCTATAAGGTTGGGTTCCTTTTAACCTTCTGTGGTGTAGTGGTAGCGCCTTGACTTAGTAATCATAAGTCCTAGGTTCGAGTCCCGGTCGGGG
>JAXCGZ010016312.1:0-10000 GCA_037179515.1 Halocaridina rubra
TGGAGAAACACCCTATGTTTGTTTTGTTTGTTTGGTTGGATTCCTTTTAACCTTCTATGGTGTAGTGGTAGCTCCTTGACTTAGTAATCATAAGTCCTAGGTTCGAGTCCTGGTTGGGGTAAAAAAAAATGATTCAAGTTTTCACATATATAATGTGCTTATTTGATAATTTCATGGCCCGAATAAGATTGGGAATCGAATTAAATGCTATAATGAAGCCACGAGTGAGGTTTGGGAATCAGTAATATGAACATAGTGGCATTCAGTTAGAAAGCGTTCATTCCTAAGTATAGCAGATATAAGATATAAGGTTGGATTCCTTTTAACCTTCTGTGGTGTAGTGGTAGCGCCTTGACTTAGTAATCATAAGTCCTATATATGTGAAAACATGAATCATTTCTTTTTTTTTACCCCGACCTTGACTCGAACCTAGGACTTATGATTACTTAGTCAAGGAGCTACCACCACACCACAGAAGGTTAAAAGGAATCCAACCTTATAACTTATATCTGCTATACTTAGGAATGAACGCATTCTAACTGAATGCCACTATGTTCATATTACAGATTCCCCAACCTCACTCGTGGCTTCATTATAGCATTTAATTCGATTCCCAATCTCATTCGGGCCATGAAATTTTCAAATAAGCACATTATATATGTGAAAACATGAATCATTTTTTTACCCCGACCGGGACTCGAACCTAGGACTTATGATTACTTGGTCAAGGCGCTACCACTACACCACAGAAGGTTAAAAGGAATCCAACCTTATAGCTTATATCTGCTATACTTAGGAATGAACGCATTCTAACTGAATGCCACTATGTTCATATTACAGATTCCACAACCTCACTCGTGGCTTCATTATAGCATTTAATTCCATTCCCAATCTCATTCGGGCCATGAAATTATAAAATAAGCACATTATATATGTGAAAACATGAATCATTTTTTTTACCCCAACCGGGACTCGAACCTAGGACTTATGATTACTGAGTCAAGGAGCTACCACTACACCACAGAAGGTTAAAAGGAATCTAACCTTATAGCTTATATTTGCTATACTTAGGAATGAACACATTCTAACTGAATGCCACAATGTTCATATTACAGATTCCCCAACCTCACTCGTGGCTTCATTATAGCATTTAATTCGATTCCCAATCTCATTCGGGCCATGAAATTAACAAATAAGCATATTATACATGTTAAAACATGAATAATTTATTCATTTATTTTTTTTTTATCCCGACCAGGACTCGAACCAAGGACTGATGATTACTAAATCAAGGCGCTATCACTACACCACATAAGGTTAAAAGGAATCCAACCTTATAGCTTATATCTGCTATACTTAGGAATGAATGCATTCTAACTGAATGCCACTATGTTCATATTACAGATTCCCCAACCTCACTCGTGGCTTCATTATAGCATTTAATTCGATTCCCAATCTCATTCAGGCCATGACATTATCAAATAAGCACATTATATATGTGAAAACATGAATCATTTTTTTTACCCCGACCGGGACTCAAACCTAGGACTTATGATTACTAAGTCAATAAGCTACCACTACACCACAGAAGGTCAAAAGGAATATAACCTTATAGCGCATATCTGCTATACTTAGGAATGAATGCATGCTAACTGAATGACACTATGTTCATATTACAGATTCCCCATCCTCACTCTTGGCTTCATTATAGCATTTAATTTGATTCCCAATCTCATTCGGGCCATGAAATTATCAAATAAGCATATTATATATGTGAAAACATAATTTTTTTTTTTAATCCCGACCGGGACTTGATTCTAGGACTTATGAGTACTATGTAAAGGCGCTACCACTACACCACAGAAGGTTAAAAGGAATCCAACCTTATAGCTTATATCTGCTATACTTAGGAATGAACACATTCTAACTGAATGCCACTATGTTCATATTACAGATTCCCCAACCTAACTCGTTGTTTCATTATAGCATTTAATTCGATTCCCAATCTTATTCGAGCCATGAAATTATCAAATAAGCACATTATATATGTGAAAGCATGAATCATTTTATTTACCCCGACCTTGACTCGAACCTAGGACTTATGATTACTAAGTCAAGGCGCTACCACTACACCACAGAAGGTTAAAAGGAATCCAACTTTATAGCTTATATCTGCTATACTTAGGAATAAACGCATTCTAACTGAATGCCACTATGTTCATATTACAGATTTCCCAACCTCACTTGTGGCTTCATTATAGCATTTAATTCGATTCCCAATCTCATTCGGCCCATGAAATTATCAAATAAGCACATTATATATATGAAAACATGAATCATTTTTTTACCCCAACCGGGACTCGAACCTAGGACTTATGATTACTAAGTCAAGGCGCTACCACTACACCACAGAGGGTTAAAAGGAATCCAACCTTATAGCTTATATTTGCTATACTTAGGAATGAACGCATTCTAACTGAATGCCACTATGTTCATATTACAGATTCCCCAACCACAATCGTGCCTTCATTATAGCATTTAATTCAATTATCAATCTCATTCGGGCCATGAAATTATCAAATAAGCACATTATATATGTGAAAATATGAATCTTTTTTTTTTTTAATCTGTAATATGAACATAGTGGCATTCAGTTAGAATGCGTTCATTCCTAAGTATAGCAGATATAAGCTATAAGGTTAGATTCCTTTTTACCGTCTGTGGTGTATTGGTAGCGCCTTGACTTAGTAATCATAAGCCCTAGGTTTGAGTCCCGGTTGGGGTAAAAAAAATTATACATGTTTTCACATATATAATGTGCTTATTTGATAATTTCAAATATATAATATGCTTATTTTATAATATATATATATATATATATATATATATATATATATATATATATATATATATATATATATATATATATATATATATATATATATATATATATATATATATATATATATATATATATATATATATATATATATATATATATATATATATATATATATATATATATATATATATATATATATATATATATATATATATATATATATATATATATATATATATATATATATATATATATATATATATATATATATATATATATATATATATATATATATATATATATATATATATATATATATATATATATATATATATATATATATATATATATATATATATATATATATATATATATATATATATATATATATATATATATATATATATATATATATATATATATATATATATATATATATATATATATATATATATATATATATATATATATATATATATATATATATATATATATATATATATATATATATATATATATATATATATATATATATATATATATATATATATATATATATATATATATATATATATATATATATATATATATATATATATATATATATATATATATATATATATATATATATATATATATATATATATATATATATATATATATATATATATATATATATATATATATATATATATATATATATATATATATATATATATATATATATATATATATATATATATATATATATATATATATATATATATATATATATATATATATATATATATATATATATATATATATATATATATATATATATATATATATATATATATATATATATATATATATATATATATATATATATATATATATATATATATATATATATATATATATATATATATATATATATATATATATATATATATATATATATATATATATATATATATATATATATATATATATATATATATATATATATATATATATATATATATATATATATATATATATATATATATATATATATATATATATATATATATATATATATATATATATATATATATATATATATATATATATATATATATATATATATATATATATATATATATATATATATATATATATATATATATATATATATATATATATATATATATATATATATATATATATATATATATATATATATATATATATATATATATATATATATATATATATATATATATATATATATATATATATATATATATATATATATATATATATATATATATATATATATATATATATATATATATATATATATATATATATATATATATATATATATATATATATATATATATATATATATATATATATATATATATATATATATATATATATATATATATATATATATATATATATATATATATATATATATATATATATATATATATATATATATATATATATATATATATATATATATATATATATATATATATATATATATATATATATATATATATATATATATATATATATATATATATATATATATATATATATATATATATATATATATATATATATATATATATATATATATATATATATATATATATATATATATATATATATATATATATATATATATATATATATATATATGTATATATATATATAAATATATATGTATATATATATATATATATATATATATATATATATATATATATATATATATATATATATATATATATATATATATATATATATATATATATATATATATATATATATATATATATATATATATATATATATATATATATATATATATATATATATATATATATATATATATATATATATATATATATATATATATATATATATATATATATATATATATATATATATATATATATATATATATATATATATATATATATATATATATATATATATATATATATATATATATATATATATATATATATATATACATACATACATACATACATACATACATACATACATACATATATATATATATATATATATATATATATATATATATATATATATATATATATATATATATATATATATATATATATATATATATATATATATATATATATATATATATATATATATATATATATATATATATATATATATATATTTATATATATATATATATATATATATATATATATATATATATATATATATATATATATATATATATATATATATATATATATATATATATATATATATATACATATATATATATATATATATATATATATTTATATATATATATATATATATATATATATATATATATATATATATATATATATATATATATATATATATATATATATATATATATATATATATATATATATATATATATATATATATATATATATATATATATATATATATATATATATATATATATATATATATATATATATATATATATATATATATATACATATATATATATATATATATATATATATATATATATATATATATATATATATATATATATATATATATATATATATATATATATATATATATATATATATATATATATATATATATATATATATATATATATTTCTTTCATTCCTCCCATAGGAAGGCTTTTTAGCCTGTCAGTGTGGAGCATTTTCTTTTCCGTTCCGCTCTGTTTCAGAAGATATCCTGCTCCTCCATTTTATTCTGTCTTCCTATTCTATATTTTGTTAAGATTTCTTGTATGCCATCCCTCCATATTTTTCGTGTGCGGCCTCTGGGCTTTCTTCCGTCTTTTGTCCATTTGAATGCTTGTTTTGGAATTCTTGCCTCCTCCATTCTCTGTGCATGACCCAGCCACCTCAACTTACCTTGCTCAATTTTTGTTTCCAATATACCACTCCCACTAGTCTTCTAATTTCTTCATTCCTTATTTTATCCATTCATGTTTTACCAGGTATAAGTCTGATAAGTTTTCATTTTCGCAGCTACTAATTTACTCATGTCTGTTGTAGTCAATGTCCAAGCTTCAAATCCATAAGTTAATGTTGTATAAGGACTGCCGTGTAGAATAGTTTCTTAATTTCTGCTGGTATATGTTTTCTTTGAACAATGGGTAGAGCATGTGAAATTGTCTGCAGTACTTACTGATTCTTTCAGTGATATCATCGTGCATACCTCGAGTTGATTTAATTTTTACTCCAAGACACTTAAATTCTTTTGCTTGTGGGAGTGTAGTTCCATTGAGACTTATATTTAGGATGACTTCTCCTTTGCCAATGCCATGACTTCAGTCTTCACTTTTTCCTTTTCATTCCCGCTTCTTCAAGTGCCCCATCCCATCTCTCCACCGCCTCCTGCAATCCATTCCTACTTGTTTCCCAATGGCAAATATAATCTGCATAGGCTATTGTCCTCATGTGTGTTTCTTGCTGGTTGTTTACTTGTTTCATGATTTTGTCCATATAGGTCATGAACAACAAAGGTGACAAAACACTTCCCTGCTTCACCCCAGATGTTATTTCAAACCTTTTTTCATTTTTATGCTCTGTGTTTACCTTGTTTATGCATGGACTGGACGTGCTCTAGATTGCTTTCAGTAGTTGACCATTTATTTCATAATCGTGTAAGCATTTCCAAAATTTGATTTCTAGGTTCAGAGTCAAAAGCATTTTGCAGATCAATGAAAATCATGTACAATTTGTTATCGATTTCCCAGGCTTTTTCCATCAGTTGTAGAAAGGAAAATATCATATCTGTTGTACCTCTGCTGTTTCGAGAGCCATGCTGCCATTCTCCCTGTTGTGGTTCAATTATATTCCTAGCTCTTCTTTCTAATATTCTTTCATACAATTTAGATGCATGATTTATCAAGGAAATGCCTCTATGGTTTTCACATTCTGCTGGGTCTTTTTTTTTTTTTTAAATGGGCAAATGGTTTGCTTACCCCAATCTTCAGGGCCAATACCTTCTAATAAGGATTGGTTGATGATGTCTAGTAAATGTTTTCTTATATTTTCACTTGCCCCCTTGAAGAGTTCAATCGGTAGTTCATTTATACCGGATGCTTTCCCATTACTCATTGGTTTCAATGCATCCTTCATCTCTTTCATTGTCACCATGTCTTCTGGATCTATCACCGCCTCTATCTCATCTTCCTCATCTTCCGGAGCAGCTTGAGAGACATTGAACAAGTTGGTGAAATATTCTGTCCATTTGCTGTTGATTCCCTCTGGTTCATTTATAACTTCGCCATTGTCGTCAACTTTAGTCTCATTTCTATTTACAGGTTTTCTGAAACTATTACACAGTTTATATATATATATATTTTTTTATTTCTGGTGAAATCTACTTTCAATTCCTCTGACAAATCTTTCCATGCTCCATACTTAAGTGTTCTCTTAAGGCTATCAACATTTCTTCTCTCTATCACATATTCTAGTCTAGTTTCAGGTGTTTTATGTCTAAGCCACTTCCTCAGACTTTTTGTCTTTTTCTTAATTGCTATTTTCATTTCTTCAGTCCAATAAGGGGTCTGCTTTTTTTCTGGTGCCACCCAACATTCTTACTCCAAGAGTTTCCTCTGACATTTCTCTCATTTTCAGCGCTAAGTATTTCCACTTTTCAGAAATGTCCTTCTCATTCACTTCCATTTCAATCTCTTCACACTTTGGCATAAATAGCTCCTTATGAGAAGCATCTTTAAGGTTTTAAGTTTTTATCTTATTTGTCCAGTTTATTATTGGAGGTCTATTGCCTTCTTGTGTTATTAATGCTATTACCAGTCTGCGGTCTGAATCCATGGAATCTCCTGGTAGAACCATTACATTATTAAAGATCTTTTTATCGGATGAGAGGAAGTTTAGATCTAATTGTCTGTATTCCTGTTCCTTCGATATCTTGTAAACTTATGCGAAATGTTGTTGTTTGAAAAGTTCATTCATGATAGACATATTATGCAATAAACACCAATCAATAAGTCTCTCTCCATCATCATTTCTGGTTTCTTCACTAAAAGGACCAATAACATTACCTACATTTGTTCTGTCTAGGTCTACCCTTCCATTTAAACCCCCCATAATGAATATTTTTCATTATCTAGTAATATTGCAATTTCACTCTCATGTTCTTCATATAATTGTTGTTTAATCTGGTTGGTTAATCATTGTTGAGGTGCATACACCTGAAAGACATGCATTCTTCCTCTCTTCAATTGGAGAGAAATTCTCATAATTCTCTCATTTACCAGTTTCACAGCTTTGATTCTTCTTGATAGCTTTGGTCCAATTAGGATTGCTACACCATACTTTGCGTTTCTCTGTTCAATTCCACTATATATTAAGGTATAGTTATCTCCGAGATCCAGTCCGCTTTCCTTGTTCTTCTGTCTGGTTTCAGACATTCCCAGTATGTCCAGTCTTCTCTCCTTCATCAAATCTAACAATTCTTCTACTTTGTCCTTGAATGTTCCGACAATGAGTATTCCAAATCGTAATCTATTTTGAGCTCGTTTCGTCATCAAGACATTGCGCCTGGTTTCAACATCTCTGGTCCGTCCGTTGATGCTCCTATTTGGTTCACGTTCAGGGAAGTAGAATGTCCGGCTTGCAAGGCCAGTCGACATCGGATTTTAGCAAACGGCTCTCAAAAATTTAAGAGCTCCTCTAATTCGTAACCTGAGGGACGCGCCCAGTAGGGGTTAACTCCAATCTGGGATATATATATATATATATATATATATATATATATATAATATATATATATATATATTATATATATATATATATATATATATTTATGTATATATATATATATATATATATATATATATATATATATATATATATATATATATATATATATATATATATATATATATATATATATATATATATATATATATATATATATATATATATATATATATATATATATATATATATATATATATATATATATATATATATATATATATATATATATATATATATATATATATATATATATATATATATATATATATATATATATATATATATATATATATATATATATATATATATATATATATATATATATATATATATATATATATATATATATATATATATATATATATATATATATATATATATATATATATATATATATATATATATATATATATATATATATATATATATATATATATATATATATATATATATATATATATATATATATATATATATATATATATATATATATATATATATATATATATATATATATATATATATATATATATATATATATATATATATATATATATATATATATATATATATATATATATATATATATATATATATATATATATATATATATATATATATATATATATATATATATATATATATATATATATATATATATATATATATATATATATATATATATATATATATATATATATATATATATATATATATATATATATATATATATATATATATATATATATATATATATATATATATATATATATATATATATATATATATATATATATATATATATATATATATATATATATATATATATATATATATATATATATATATATATATATATATATATATATATATATATATATATATATATATATATATATATATATATATATATATATATATATATATATATATATATATATATATATATATATATATATATATATATATATATATATATATATATATATATATATATATATATATATATATATATATATATATATATATATATATATATATATATATATATATATATATATATATATATATATATATATATATATATATATATATATATATATATATATATATATATATATATATATGTATATATATATATATATATATATATATATATATATATATATATATATATATATATATATATATATATATATATATATATATATATATATATATATATATATATATATATATATATATATATATATATATATATTTTTTTTTTTTTATAATATTATCGTTATTTTAATTACAATTATTAATTTTATTATTATCATTGTTATAATTATAATCATTAATATTATTATTA
>JAXCGZ010016312.1:20000-23314 GCA_037179515.1 Halocaridina rubra
GTCACATCTTCTCTGTCCCCCTTTTTATGCAGAGGTATTACATGTGATATTTTCCAAGTCAGGAAACTTTTTAGTAACAATGGAAGTGTTCATAATAGTTAGAATATAGGATGCAATCATGGGTAGAGCATCTTTGATGAACTGAAATGGAATACCATCTGAACCATAAGAGCCAGAGTTTCTTAGGCTCTTTATGGTAAGAATTAGGGTAGCACAATCTATAGGATTTATCTTGAAGTACTCTCTTGTGTTTTCATTGGAAGAATTGTCATTTAAGCAATTACTCATATTCACTGAGTTGATGTTTTCTTGAGTTTTTTCATATGTATTTTTGCCAACGTTAGCAAAATAGTTATTAAAGTTATCTGCTTTGTCTTTCAACTCCGTAATATTTTCATAACTTTCTGAGGTACTCTTTTCATTTGGTATCATGCTTCTTATCACTTTCCATGTTGCTGCTGTATCATGTCTAGAGTCATTAAATTGTTTTTTGTAAAAGTCTTTTTTACTTACACTGATGAGAGATCTGACACGTTTCTTTTCTGTTTTATAACGTTCTCGGAGAGTCATATCATATCTATTCATTTTTAGCTCTTTTTGTATTTGATTTCTGATTTGCTTCGCCTCTTTGATGTCATTAGTTAACCAGGGGGCTGAGGGGCGGGTTATTTTTCTTGTTACAATGGGTGCACAACTATCTAAGCATTCAAGGAAGACTTTTGTTAAAATCTCAACCTGCAAATCGACGTTATCTGTGTATTTAATTCTATTAAGTGCATCTGTGTTGTTGATTAATGTTTCACAAAAGATATCAGGGGAGTAATTTTTTAGACACCGGAATGTCTTGAGGAGAGGCTTTCTTTTCGGCTTGTTTATGTTTAGCATAGCTATGTTCAGCTCGTGGTCTGCAATTGGGCAGGGAACTACGTCCCAATAGGGTATACTTTCCACTTTATTTGTTATTATCAGATCTATAAGAGTCCTAGAATTAGGGGTTATGCAGGTCGGTTTTGTCACTATTTGTGTTAACTTCACAGAGTTGATCACCCTTTTCATTTTGTTATCTGCTGAGAGCAAGTCATCATTAAAATCACCAAGTATGTATATGGGTTTATGACGCACACAGATATTTCTGAATGTTTCTAGCAGATGATTGAATGAATTGGTAGGTGCTTTAGGGTGACGGTAAACACACCCTACAATGAAAGATGGAAGTTTCTGATACTGCACAGTGATCCATAAATCTTCGAGCTCCTCAGTTTTTTCTAAACCTGTGGTTATTTCTGATGCACTAAGATAATTTCTAACATAAATACAAACCCCACCCCCTCGGCCATGGTCATTGCGAAATATTTTAAACTTTGGGATATTCACATATTTATTTTCAGTTCTAGGAGGAAGCCAAGTTTCACTTACACAGATGATGTCTATGTTGTAGTCTTTTGTTAGCATTATTATTTCCTCAAAATGAGTGAGCAGGGACTGAGCGTTCACATGTACTAATGTTACATTCTTACCATGTTTCATTGGGGTGGTATCCATATTCATAGTTGTAGTTTCGACTGTGTGATTCTGCTGGGAATTCATCATTGTAGTGTGTTCTGGGGTTAGCCCATGGATCCTGGTGTCTGTACCTGCCGTTGGATGTGTAACGCTGGTTTGAGTACGTGCCGTGGTTTGATCGGGCCTTCCCAAAGTTTGTATGCCTAGGTGAGTGTCTAGGGTTGTAATAGCCATCACTCCAGGAGAAGTCTCTTGTGCGTGGACGGCAATAAGAGAGGTTTGTATCGTGTCTCTTTCTGTAGTCTCGCATATAGGGGATTGTTTCATTAGCTCTTTGCTGTTTATTTTGGTATGACTGTAGTTTGGGATATTTTGTTGAATACCCAGGTTGTGTCCATTGTTTGCCCCCATGAAATGGCTGGACAATTGTGCCTGTAGGCCATTGATTCAGTTTGTAAGGCACATATTCAAATCCTTTCGATATCATTATTGCGAAGGAAACCCAGTTTGGTTTGCAAGAAAGCTCCTTAATCAAGACTTCTTCAGAAGGAATGCCTTGATTTGTCAATGTATTACGTATCTCTCTCTCAAAGGGGTTGCCAGGAATGCGAATATATATTTGAGCTGTAACCCTTGCACTTGCATTATTGGGCAACTGTGGCTGTGGGGGAGAGGACTTCGATGGAATGTTTAGAATAGAGACTGCTGCTATTTTGTCTTTTCTGTTTTTTTCATTATTTTGCAGCCTATTGCTGGGTTGGTTATTTGTGCTGGAAGGTGTAATTTGGTTGTCCTGATTAGTGATAGTTGCTGTGTTGTTAGGAGTAGTGGAGATTGACTCTATATCTTCTTTGCTGTTTTGCAACTCTTTACCAGGTTGGTTGTTTGTGCTGGGAAGAATCTTGTTCTGGTTAGTGCCTGTTGTTGTATTGTTAGGAGTAGTGGGGAAGGACGCTGTTGTTTCATAACTATTTTGTAACCTGTTACTGATTTGATTATTTATGCTAGATGGTGTATTCAGGTTGTCTTGATGACTATCACTTTTATCTGGATCTACCGCTTCTTCACTATCACTGTCACATTCGTCTCTCAATGCACTGAAGGAATTGTGAGTAGAGACAGAAAACCTAGTTTGCAAAATCTGAGGGTTGTTGATAGAAGAGACATCATTGTTGTTAGGTGACAGCACTGAACTGAGAGATGGAGATGTTTCTAATAGGAGTTTCAGCCTAGAAGTATCTCTTTTAAGTAGGACAATGTCAGATTCTAGCAAACCCACCTTGTGTTTAAAGGCTTTCACCTTTTCAGCATCTGCTTCCAAAATTTTCACCTTATCTGCAAGACTTTCTATCATTCGATGTAGGTCTCCTAGGTCGTGTGTTTTTTTAGACTCTATGGATTTTACAACCGAAGTTTGAGGTTGAAAGAGTTTGTCAAGTTCACCATTCATTGAGATATTCAGGACACTTGCGCTAAAAGTTATTATGTTTGTAATTATCTCGTTTTTTAATCGTTTTTTTATGATGTGTTTACCACTGTATTGAGGAAAGAGTTCCACTACCTTCGAAAGCAAAAGTTGACTAGTTTTGCACAGAGTGACTTTTTTATTTTTTTTCCAATTCCCTTCTGATGTCCTCACGTGAATATACGAATATTCTTTCCAGAGATGATATAAACACTTCTGGAAAATTATCAGTATTTACACACGGAAGGTCAGAAAGGTCAACATTTTCCGATGAGGACATTCTGGTGTGAATGGGAGGGAAACAGCGGTATGAGGGGAACTGCAGGTTCACCTAAGAAAGGTCCTT
>JAXCGZ010016313.1:2500-17500 GCA_037179515.1 Halocaridina rubra
CAAAGGAACTTGGAATGTTATAAAAAGAATAATTCCTGCAAATAAGGAAATCTTAGAAAATTCTGACCTTCTCAGTGATAATGTGGAAAAGCGAGTGAATGATTTTAATAAGTATTTTGCTGAAATAGGTAAGTCCACATATGAAAAGTCCCAAGATAATAATGACTTGATTATTAATCAACCACATAATTGCCAGCCTCCAGCTGAAAGAAATATTATCAATAATTTTAGACCGCACCCAATCGATTTAGTCACACTTATTCTTATCATAAAGAACCTCAAACCAACAAACTCTTGTGGTTCCGATGGGATACAACTTCGCTTCCTAATTGACTCATTGCCAGTTACAGTATTTTTCATTTTAGTCATTGTTAATACATCCATTGTTACAGGCATTTATCCTAACCTCTGGAAGCATCCCTATATCATCCCCGTTTTTAAGAGTGGAGATACTAATAATGTTGAAAATTATAGGCCAATCTCTCTTCTCAGCATTCTGTCTAAAATACTTGAGAAGGTAGTTGCCACCCAGTTAATAAATTTCCTTGAATCAAATTGTCTATTATGTGAAGAACAACACGGTTTTCGGCCTAAACTGTCGACCGAGACGGCCCTACTTAAAATTACTGATAAAATTTATAGTAATATTGAAAATAAGAAAATATCACTTTTATTATTGTTAGATTTGTCTAAAGCATTTGACAGTGTACACCATCAAATTCTAATGAGAAAACTTTCCAAAGTTCATGTTGACTCATTTTGGTTCGAAAATTACCTGAAAGATCGAATTCAATCAGTTCGAATGGGCTCGACTCTCTCTTCTTCTTTAGATATCAGTTTTGGCGTTCCTCAGGGTTCAATTTTGGGTCCTCTGCTTTTCCTAATATATGTTAATGATTTACCTCAATTTATAAGAGATTGCCTACTTGTTATGTATGCTGATGACACCCAGATTATGCTTACTGGTGACATTGATAGAATTCCTGAAATCTTAAAAAGGGCTGAAGATATATTAAACTGTGCCAAAAGTTATTTTAACAGTAATGGTCTTTTACTGAACGAAAATAAAACTAAATTCGTTATTTTTGGATCAAATCAATACCTGTCCCGCATTCCTGAGAACATCAGTATAAATTTCAACAATGTTTCACTCTTCCCATCTAATAAGGTTAAAAATCTAGGAGTTATTATGGACAGTACCATGACATTTAATTTTCATATCGATGAACTACACAAAAAAGTGAACGGGACCCTTATTTACTTGAACAGAGTCTATGAAAGATTCGAGCCTCATTGTAGGGTAATTGTAGTACAAACATTGATTTTAAGTATTCTCAACTACTGTCTGAGTGTTTGGGGTTCCACGACTAAGACCCAGATGTTACGAGTGAAAAGGCTCCAGAATTTTGCTGCAAGAGTTGCCATAGGGGGGGTGCATAAATATGATCACTTGACTCCCCTCTTTGAGAGATTGGGTTGGCTAAGGATGGACATGAAGTTCATATATAATATCTGTCTTTTAGTTTTTAAAATAAATAATGGAATATTACCGGAATGGCTCTTCTCATTGCCAACAGTTAATCAAGTGCGTATCAATAACGTCAACACCAGATATCAGAATTCTTTTTACGTGCCCAGAACTTCCACTGATATTGGGGCAAGAGCCTTAAATGTAATGGGCCCGAGACTTTGGAACTCTTTACCCGCAAACTTAAGAAACTGCCAAACATTACCCTCACTTAAATCTCATCTTTTAAATCACCTACTTAATAAGTGATTTTAGTCTCATTATTATCCTCCCATTGGGTAGACGAAGTGTACTTATGCTTATTTTAATGTGTAAATATTTTGATTTTGTGCTTTGCAAATTTCATTTGTTTTATTTTGACATTTTACATTGTAATTTGTAATTAGATTAATTATCATGTAATAGCCATTTTTGATGGAATAAAGTTTTTGACTTTGACTTTGACTTTGACTCTCTCTCTCTCTCTCTCTCTCTCTCTCTCTCTCTCTCTCTCTCTCTCTCTCTCTCTCTCTCTCTCTCTCTCTCTCTCTCTCTCTCTCTCTCTCTCTCTCTCTCTCTCTCTCTCTCTCTCTCTGCGCCATGTTCCTGTTCTTATGGTAATGGAGTGTCAAAGAGACATTATTTAGAAGTAAAGCTAATTTAATAAACTGGTCTGGATATAATGTAGTAGTGACCTGTTTATGCAAACACACACACACACACACACACACACACACACACACACACACACACACACACACACACACACACACACACACAAAAAAAGAAAAGAGTTCCAGGAGCTGAATATGGAAAATGATGCCATGAAAACGTCCTTTGCTGATGCACTAAAGGGGAATGTGGCAGTAAAAGAGGCTGTAAAGGTGGTGGCACTGGAAAACATACAAACAGTTGATTATAAAGAGACAGTAATCGAAAAAATGAAAGACGTTGTGATGGAAAGGGCAAACCCACTCATCAGACAGGCACTTGATAAGGAGAAGACAGTGGTAATCTCAGGCATAAGTGAATCCCAGGAGCCAACATGGCAGGGGAGACTTGAAGAAAATAAAGCTAACGTTGTAGACCTGATAAGAAAGCTTGGAGTAGTATGTGGTCCTGAGGATATTGTAAACATACACCAACTAGGTAAATATTCGAGGGAAGGAAAGCCGAGACCAACAAAAGTAACCTTTGAGAGAGGGGAGACATGTAGGGAAATATTGTTGAGAAAAAAAAGTCTAAAAGACCTTCAAGAATGCAAAGAAGTGTTCATTAGACGATACAGAACACAGGAAGAGATGGGAAAGATCAAAAACTTGTTGCAAGAGGCAAGAAGGTTAAATGATGAAAGAAATGAGGAAGAGAAGAAAAATTTTCGTTACGGAATACTTCCAGACAAAGGGGAGATAAAGAAGATAATGACAGAAGATCAGGGGATGGGGCCTCATTAAGATTGTTATACACAAATGCTGATGGATTAGCTGGTAAGTCAGTAGAATTAAAAGATAGGATTCACAACAGTAAGGCAGATATAGTAGCAATTACAGAGACTAAGTTGAGTGAGGACATAAACAGTGTCACAGTTTTTCCTAAGGGCTTCAGAATACTAAGGGTCGAAAGATCTGAGAGGACTGGTGGAGGGATAGCACTGCTCATAAGTGAGAGGATTCAAGCTGAAGAGATAAACTTGGCTATAGAAAGTGAGTTCAGGGAATTTCTTGTTGCTCGCATAAATACTGGGTCAGAGAGCATTATAATAACTGTTGTATACAACCCACCAAGGAACCAAAATAGGCTTGAAATTTATGAGGAAAGTCATATAGGTACGATTGAAGTCATAAACTCAGTTGTTAACATGGCGCGGGAGAAAAAATGTAGGATTTTGATTATGGGAGACTTTAATCATAAAGAGATAGATTGGATAAATCTTGACCCACACAGTGGTGAGGACTCCTTTGGGGCAAGATTCCTAGATTGCGTACAAGGGAATTTCCTACACCAACATGTAATGGAACCAACAAGAGCCAGGGGTGGGGATGAGCCATCACTACTTGATCTGGTGTTCACAGATAATGTGTTGGATATTGAAAATATTGAGTATGAACCACCAATTGGAAAGAGTGACCACTGTGTGTTGTTGATGGAGTATATCATTGAAGACATTCTTCCTGAGAGTAGAGGCACTGAGGACATGAGGAGGAACTATCAGAAAGGAGATTACATCAAAATGAATGAGCTTTTTGCAGTTATTGACTGGAGAACCTTATTTTACAACAAATCTGTACAAGAAATGTATGACATCTTTTGTGAGAAATATGGGAAGATAGTAGATTGCTGCATACCTGTCACCAAAGTAGGTGTAATTCATGCCAGAGAGAAATGGTTCGATAATGGGTGTAAAAGAGCTAAGGAGTGGAGAGACAAATGCTGGAAAAGGTATAGGAGGAGAAAAAACATAAATGCCTGGCAAACCTACAAAAGAGCAAGAAATGACTACCTAAGTAAAAGGAGAGAGGCAGAGAAAGATTATGAGAGGGACATCACCAGGAAGGCTAAAGAAAATCCCAAGCTTTTCCACAGCTTTATCAGAGGAAAACTGAAGGTAAAAGAACAGGTTTTAAGGCTAAAGAGAGCGGATGGAAGCATCACTGAGACGGACGAAGAGATCTGCAAAGAATTGAACAAGGAGTTTCAGTCAGTATTTACAGTAGAAAATACCCCACCCCCTCAGATTGCAGTGATAGAAGCTCAAGGGCCGGTATTAGAGAACATCAACCTTACAGCCACAGAGGTATGCAAGGCGCTGATGGATTTAGATGTTCATAAAGCTACAGGTCCTGATGACATATCCCCTCATGTGCTTAAAAAATGCGCAAACACAATATCAGTGGCACTAAGTATCATATTTAAGGAGTCATTGGAGTCGGGGGAGATTCCAAGATGCTGGAAACAAGCAAATGTGATACCTATCTTCAAAAAGGGAAGGAGGGATACGGCTCTGAACTATAGACCAGTTTCCTTGACCAGCATAGTTTGCAAACTTATGGAGAAACTACTAAGGAAACATATCTCTCTTCACTTGGAATCCTTCAACTTTTTGTCAGTGAGGCAACATGGCTTCAGAGAAGGAAGATCAACAGTAACAAACTTATTAGAATTTTATGATGAGGTAAGCCAAATCTTACAGGAAAGAGAGGGTTGGGCAGATTGCATATTCCTAGACTTCCAGAAAGCGTTTGACACTGTTCCACATGGGAGACTTATTAGGAAGCTGCAATCAATGGCTAGAATAGGTGGAAATGTCTTGGAATGGATAAAAACTTACTTAGAAGGAAGGGAACAGAGGGTTAGAGTAAGACACTCAGTGTCTGAATGGAGAAGAGTTAGTAGTGGAGTTCCACAGGGTTCAGTTTTAGGGCCACTTTTGTTCCTTGTATATGTAAATGACCTACCAGAGTCTGTAAATTCATTCATGAATATGTTTGCAGATGATGCAAAGATTGTGAAGAAAGTAAAAAACGAGAACAATGGTAGAGAACTTCAGGAGGATCTAAATAATCTGCATGAGTGGTCAGAAAAGTGGCTAATGAAATTCAATACCTCAAAATGTAAGGTAATGAGAATGGGTACAAGTGCAAGAAGGCCCAAGCTTGACTACTCGGTGGCTGGAGTACAGCTTCAGGAGACAGAAAATGAGAGAGATCTAGGAGTAAACATATTGGCAGATTTGTCTCCAGAAATACATATAAATGGCGTAGTAAGGGCAGCATATGCATTCTTATCAAATGTAAGGGTAGCCTTCAGGCACATGGACAAGGAAATGTTCAGAAATATTTATGTAACCTATGTGAGGCCAAAACTCGAATATGCAGCCCCCTTTTGGAATCCGCACTTGAAAAAGCACATAGCTAAGCTTGAAAAAGTTCAAAGACATGCCACGAAACTGGTGCCAGAAATACGCAATCTCGGTTATGATGAGAGGCTGAGGGAATTAGACTTGCCATCACTCGAAGCTAGAAGAGTAAGGGGGGATATGGTGACAGTCTTTAAATTCCTTCATGGTTATGATAGAGTGGATAGGGATCGATATTTCGATATGGCTGGCTCTAGAACTAGAGGTCATAGTTTGAAGCTTCGGAAGAAAACTTGTTTGCAGGATGTAAGGAAATACTTTTTCAGTGTAAGAGTAGTTGATAACTGGAATTCGCTAAGCGAGGAGGTAGTTAATGCTACCTCAATCCATAGTTTTAAGGACAGGTATGATAAGTATCACTAAGTCTAAAAATGGAACCGATCAGGAGACGGGAAGATACGAGCTTTGGGCTCTTTCCCGTAAACACAATTAGGTAATCACAATTAGGTAATCACAGATCTAAATAGTCTGCATGAGTGGTCAGAAAAGTGGTTAATGAAGTTCAATACTTCAAAATGTAAGGTAATGAGAATGGGTACAAGTGCAAGAAGGCCCAAACTTAGCTACTCAGTGGCAAGAGTAGAACTTCAAGAGACAGAGAGTGAGAGAGATCTAGGAGAAAACATACTGGCCGATATGTCTCCAGAAATGCAAATAAATGGCATAGTAAGGGCAACATATGCTTCCTTAGCAAATGTAAGGGTAACCTTCAAGCACGCACACACACACACACACACACACACACACACACACACACACACACACACAATGAGAGGCTGAGGGAATTAGACTTACCATCACTCGAAGCTAGAAGAGTGAGGGGGGATATGGTGACAGTCTTTAAATTCCTTCATGGTTATGATAGAGTGGATAGGGATCGATATTTTGATATGGCTGGCTCTAGAACTAGAGGTCATAGTTTGAAGCTTCGTAAGAAAACTTCTTCGCAGGATGTAAGGAAATACTTTTTCAGTGTAAGACTAGTTGATAATTGGAATTCGCTAAGCGAGGAGGTAGTTAATGCTATCTCAATCCATAGTTTTAAGGACAGGTATGATAAGTATGACTAAGTCTAAAATGGAAGCGATCAGGAGACGGGAAGATACGAGCTTTGGGCTCTTTCCCGTAAACACAATTAGGTAATCACAATTAGGTAATCACACACACACACACACACACACACACACACACACACACACACACACACACGCACACACAATGAGAGGCTGAGGGAATTAGACTTACCATCACTCGAAGCTAGAAGAGTGAGGGGGGATATGGTGAGTCTTTAAATTCCTTCATGGTTATGATAGAGTGCATAGGGATCGATATTTTGATATGGCTGGCTCTAGAACTAGAGGTCATAGTTTGAAGCTTCGTAAGAAAACTTCTTCGCAGGATGTAAGGAAATACTTTTTCAGTGTAAGAGTAGTTGATAATTGGAATTCGCTAAGCGAGGAGGTAGTTAATGCTATCTCAATCCATAGTTTTAAGGACAGGTATGATAAGTATGACTAAGTCAAAAATGGAAGCGATCAGGAGACGGGTAGATACGAGCTTTGGGCTCTTTCCCGTAAACACAATTAGGTAATCACAATTAGGTAATCACACACACACACACACACACACACACACACACACACAATGAGAGGCTGAGGGAATTAGACTTACCATCACTCGAAGCTAGAAGAGTGAGGGGGGATATGGTGACAGTCTTTAAATTCCTTCATGGTTATGATAGAGTGGATAGGGATCGATATTTTGATATGGCTGGCTCTAGAACTAGAGGTCATAGTTTGAAGCTTCGTAAGAAAACTTCTTCGCAGGATGTAAGGAAATACTTTTTCAGTGTAAGACTAGTTGATAATTGGAATTCGCTAAGCGAGGAGGTAGTTAATGCTATCTCAATCCATAGTTTTAAGGACAGGTATGATAAGTATGACTAAGTCTAAAATGGAAGCGATCAGGAGACGGGAAGATACGAGCTTTGGGCTCTTTCCCGTAAACACAATTAGGTAATCACAATTAGGTAATCACACACACACACACACACACACACACACACACACACAATGAGAGGCTGAGGGAATTAGACTTACCATCACTCGAAGCTAGAAGAGTGAGGGGTGATATGGTGACAGTCTTTAAATTCCTTCATGGTTATGATAGAGTGGATAGGGATCGATATTTTGATATGGCTGGCTCTAGAACTAGAGGTCACAGTTTGAAGCTTCGTAAGAAAACTTCTTCGCAGGATGTAAGGAAATACTTTTTCAGTGTAAGAGTAGTTGATAATTGGAATTCGCTAAGCGAGGAGGTAGTTAATGCTATCTCAATCCATAGTTTTAAGGACAGGTATGATAAGTATGACTAAGTCTAAAATGGAAGCGATCAGGAGACGGGTAGATACGAGCTTTGGGCTCTTTCCCGTAAACACAATTAGGTAATCACAATTAGGTAATCACACACACACACACACACACACACACACACACACACACAATGAGAGGCTGAGTGAATTAGACTTACCATCACTCGAAGCTAGAAGAGTGAGGGGGGATATGGTGACAGTCTTTAAATTCCTTCATGGTTATGATAGAGTGGATAGGGATCGATATTTTGATATGGCTGGCTCTAGAACTAGAGGTCATAGTTTGAAGCTTCGTAAGAAAACTTCTTCGCAGGATGTAAGGAAATACTTTTTCAGTGTAAGACTAGTTGATAATTGGAATTCGCTAAGCGAGGAGGTAGTTAATGCTATCTCAATCCATAGTTTTAAGGACAGGTATGATAAGTATGACTAAGTCTAAAATGGAAGCGATCAGGAGACGGGAAGATACGAGCTTTGGGCTCTTTCCCGTAAACACAATTAGGTAATCACAATTAGGTAATCACACACACACACACACACACACACACACACACACACACACACACAATGAGAGGCTGAGGGAATTAGACTTACCATCACTCGAAGCTAGAAGAGTGAGGGGGGGATATGGTGACAGTCTTTAAATTCCTTCATGGTTATGATAGAGTGGATAGGGATCGATATTTTGATATGGCTGGCTCTAGAACTAGAGGTCACAGTTTGAAGCTTCGTAAGAAAACTTCTTCGCAGGATGTAAGGAAATACTTTTTCAGTGTAAGAGTAGTTGATAATTGGAATTCGCTAAGCGAGGAGGTAGTTAATGCTATCTCAATCCATAGTTTTAAGGACAGGTATGATAAGTATGACTAAGTCTAAAATGGAAGCGATCAGGAGACATAAGACGGGAAGATACGAGCTTTGGGCTCTTTCCCGTAAACGCAATTAGGTAATCACAATTAGGTAATCACACACACACACACACACACACACACACACACACACACACACAATGAGAGGCTGAGGGAATTAGACTTACCATCACTCGAAGCTAGAAGAGTGAGGGGGGATATGGTGACAGTCTTTAAATTCCTTCATGGTTATGATGTAGTGGATAGGGATCGATATTTTGATATGGCTGGCTCTAGAACTAGAGGTCACAGTTTGAAGCTTCGTAAGAAAACTTCTTCGCAGAATGTAAGGAAATACTTTTTCAGTGTAAGAGTAGTTGATAATTGGAATTCGCTAAGCGAGGAGGTAGTTAATGCTATCTCAATCCATAGTTTTAAGGACAGGTATGATAAGTATGACTAAGTCTAAAATGGAAGCGATCAGGAGACGGGAAGATACGAGCTTTGGGCTCTTTCCCGTAAACACAATTAGGTAATCACAATTAGGTAATCCCCCCACACACACACACACACACACACACACACACACACACACACACACAAAACAGTATCCTTCCCATTTATATTAACTAGTTAGTTAGTTTGATACACGAAAAAATTGAATAATAAAAGAAAAAAAAATTACCAAATACCCACCTGTCAACAGTACTGAGTTAAGTTGCCAAGTAGTACAGCAGTCCTATTTTCTTCATTTTTTTTTGCTTTTCTTTTAGCTTTCTCGTTTGCTATTTTGTTATTTTGTATATATATTGAGTTAAATGTAAAGTCTAAATACCGTGATAACATATCTTGGTTAGCAAGTCAGTTTATCAGTTAGGAAGAATATATAACAGAAACAGGTGGGTGCCACCTCGAACACAAATTCGAATTTTCCTTCAGGTTTGACTTTTGTGTTTCTTTTTCTTTTTATACTTAAATTACCATGGTCAAGTTTTTAAGTTAAGATGTGTGTTACCAGAAGGGAGACAAACTGAGTCACTAAATAGCACTTATATGGAGATATAAAAATTCTGTGTGAAGGTAAATTAGAAGTTTTTCTCTTTTCTTTTTTTTTTTCCTCTTTCTCGTCTTCTTTCTATATTCTGTGAGAGGGAGAACATAAAAATGAAGCCATCTCTGTCCCAAACCTCTCCCACCCATGGGTCGGGAGAAGGGGTAGTCATCAGAGGACTTAAACAGAGAATCAAGAAGTTAGAGGAAATGGTTACAAGCCTTGATGATAAAATTCGGAATATGGATGGAGAAATGAAAGAGAATGAAACACTCAGAGAACAAATAAGATCTTTGGAGGAAGCAAATAAAGCACAAGGGCAGGAGAGAAAGGAACTAGAAAAAAGAATAAAGAAGCTGGAAGGGGAAAAGAGTCAACTAGAATCTAGAATTTCTAATCAAGAAGATAAAAACAAACAGCTAAATGGCAACCTAAAGGAATTAGATGTTAGTTCACTGCTATCTTCTGAGAGAGACGAGATTGCTGCTTGGAATGTTCAGATTAAGGAAAACATTGAACAGTTCAGAAAAGAGTTCCAGGAGCTGAATATGGAAAATGATGCCATGAAAACGTCCTTTGCTGATGCACTAAAGGGGAATGTGGCAGTAAAAGAGGCTGTAAAGGTGGTGGCACTGGAAAACATACAAACAGTTGACTATAAAGAGACAGTAATCGAAAAAATGAAAGACGTTGTGATGGAAAGGGCAAACCCACTCATCAGACAGGCACTTGATAAGGAGAAGACAGTGGTAATCTCAGGCATAAGTGAATCCCAGGAGCCAACATGGCAGGGGAGACTTGAAGAAAAGAAAGCTAACGTTGTAGACCTGATAAGAAAGCTTGGAGTAGTATGTGGTCCTGAGGATATTGTAAACATACACCAACTAGGTAAATATTCGAGGGAAGGAAAGCCGAGACCAACAAAAGTAACCTTTGAGAGAGGGGAGACATGTAGGGAAATATTGTTGAGAAAAAAAAGTCTAAAAGACCTTCAAGAATGCAAAGAAGTGTTCATTAGACGATACAGAACACAGGAAGAGATGGGAAAGATCAAAAACTTGTTGCAAGAGGCAAGAAGGTTAAATGATGAAAGAAATGAAGAAGAGAAGAAAAATTTTCGTTACGGAATACTTCCAGACAAAGGGGAGATAAAGAAGATAATGACAGAAGATCAGGGGATGGGGCCTCATTAAGATTGTTATACACAAATGCTGATGGATTAGCTGGTAAGGCAGTAGAATTAAAAGATAGGATTCACAACAGTAAGGCAGATATAGTAGCAATTACAGAGACTAAGTTGAGTGAGGACATAAACAGTGTCACAGTTTTTCCTAAGGGCTTCAGAATACTAAGGGTCGAAAGATCTGAGAGGACTGGTGGAGGGATAGCACTACTCATAAGTGAGAGGATTCAAGTTGAAGAGATAAACTTGGCTATAGAAAGTGAGTTCAGGGAATTTCTTGTTGCTCGCATAAATACTGGGTCAGAGAGCATTATAATAACTGTTGTATACAACCCACCAAGGAACCAAAATAGGCTTGAAATTTATGAGGAATGTCATATAGGTACGATTGAAGTCATAAACTCAGTTGTTAACATGGCGCGGGAGAAAAAATGTAGGATTTTGATTATGGGAGACTTTAATCATAAAGAGATAGATTGGATAAATCTTGACCCACACAGTGGTGAGGACTCCTTTGGGGCAAGATTCCTAGATTGCGTACAAGGGAATTTCCTACACCAACATGTAATGGAACCAACAAGAGCCAGGGGTGGGGATGAGCCATCACTACTTGATCTGGTGTTCACAGATAATGTGTTGGATATTGAAAATATTGAGTATGAACCACCAATTGGAAAGAGTGACCACTGTGTGTTGTTGATGGAGTATATTATTGAAGACATTCTTCCTGAGAGTAGAGGCACTGAGGACATGAGGAGGAACTATCAGAAAGGAGATTACATCAAAATGAATGAGCTTTTTGCAGTTATTGACTGGAGAACCTTATTTTACAACAAATCTGTACAAGAAATGTATGACATCTTTTGTGAGAAATATGGGAAGATAGTAGATTGCTGCATACCTGTCACCAAAGTAGGTGTAATTCATGCCAGAGAGAAATGGTTCGATAATGGGTGTAAAAGAGCTAAGGAGTGGAGAGACAAATGCTGGAAAAGGTATAGGAGGAGAAAAACATAAATGCCTGGCAAACCTACAAAAGAGCAAGAAACGACTACCTAAGTAAAAGGAGAGAGGCAGAGAAAGATTATGAGAGGGACATCACCAGGAAGGCTAAAGAAAATCCCAAGCTTTTCCACAGCTTTATCAGAGGAAAACTGAAGGTAAAAGAACAGGTTTTAAGGCTAAAGAGAGCGGATGGAAGCATCACTGAGACGGACGAAGAGATCTGCAAAGAATTGAACAAGGAGTTTCAGTCAGTATTTACAGTAGAAAATACCCCACCCCCTCAGATTGCAGTGATAGAAGCTCAAGGGCCGGTATTAGAGAACATCAACCTTACAGCCACAGAGGTATGCAAAGCGCTGATGGATTTAGATGTTCATAAAGCTACAGGTCCTGATGACATATCCCCTCATGTGCTTAAAAAATGCGCAAACACAATATCAGTGGCACTAAGTATCATATTTAAGGAGTCATTGGAGTCGGGGGAGATTCCAAGATGCTGGAAATAAGCAAATGTGATACCTATCTTCAAAAAGGGAAGGAGGGATACGGCTCTGAACTATAGACCAGTTTCCTTGACCAGCATAGTTTGCAAACTTATGGAGAAACTACTAAGGAAACATATCTCTCTTCACTTGGAATCCTTCAACTTTTTGTCAGTGAGGCAACATGGCTTCAGAGAAGGAAGATCAACAGTAACAAACTTATTAGAATTTTATGATGAGGTAAGCCAAATCTTACAGGAAAGAGAGGGCTGGGCAGATTGCATATTCCTAGACTTCCAGAAAGCGTTTGACACTGTTCCACATGGGAGACTTATTAGGAAGCTGCAATCAATGGCTAGAATAGGTGGAAATGTCTTGGAATGGATAAAAACTTACTTAGAAGGAAGGGAACAGAGGGTTAGAGTAAGACACTCAGTGTCTGAATGGAGAAGAGTTAGTAGTGGAGTTCCACAGGGTTCAGTTTTAGGGCCACTTTTGTTCCTTGTATATGTAAATGACCTACCAGAGTCTGTAAATTCATTCATGAATATGTTTGCAGATGATGCAAAGATTGTGAAGAAAGTAAAAAACGAGAACAATGGTAGAGAACTTCAGGAGGATCTAAATAATCTGCATGAGTGGTCAGAAAAGTGGCTAATGAAATTCAATACCTCAAAATGTAAGGTAATGAGAATGGGTACAAGTGCAAGAAGGCCCAAGCTTGACTACTCGGTGGCTGGAGTACAACTTCAGGAGACAGAAAATGAGAGAGATCTAGGAGTAAACATATTGGCAGATTTGTCTCCAGAAACACATATAAATGGCGTAGTAAGGGCAGCATATGCATTCTTATCAAATGTAAGGGTAGCCTTCAGGCACATGGACAAGGAAATGTTCAGAAATATTTATGTAACCTATGTGAGGCCAAAACTCGAATATGCAGCCCCCTTTTGGAATCCGCACTTGAAAAAGCACATAGCTAAGCTTGAAAAAGTTCAAAGACATGCCACGAAACTGGTGCCAGAAATACGCAATCTCGGTTATGATGAGAGGCTGAGGGAATTAGACTTGCCATCACTCGAAGCTAGAAGAGTAAGGGGGGATATGGTGACAGTCTTTAAATTCCTTCATGGTTATGATAGAGTGGATAGGGATCGATATTTCGATATGGCTGGCTCTAGAACTAGAGGTCATAGTTTGAAGCTTCGGAAGAAAACTTGTTTGCAGGATGTAAGGAAATACTTTTTCAGTGTAAGAGTAGTTGATAATTGGAATTCGCTAAGCGAGGAGGTAGTTAATGCTACCTCAATCCATAGTTTTAAGGACAGGTATGATAAGTATCACTAAGTCTAAAAATGGAACCGATCAGGAGACGGGAAGATGCGAGCTTTGGGCTCTTTTCCGTAAACACAATTAGGTAATCACAATTAGGTAATCACACACACACACACACAGGGATCGATATTTTGATATGGCTGGCTCTAGAACTAGAGGTCACAGTTTGAAGCTTCGTAAGAAAACTTCTTCGCAGAATGTAAGGAAATACTTTTTCAGTGTAAGAGTAGTTGATAATTGGAATTCGCTAAACGAGGAGGTAGTTAATGCTATCTCAATCCATAGTTTTAAGGACAGGTATGATAAGTATGACTAAGTCTAAAATGGAAGCGATCAGGAGACGGGAAGATACGAGCTTTGGGCTCTTTCCCGTAAACACAATTAGGTAATCACAATTAGGTAATCACACACACACACACACACACACACACACACACACACACACACACACACACACACAATGAGAGGCTGAGGGAATTAGACTTACCATCACTCGAAGCTAGAAGAGTGAGGGGGGATATGGTGACAGTCTTTAAATTCCTTCATGGTTATGATAGAGTGCATAGGGATCGATATTTTGATATGGCTGGCTCTAGAACTAGAGGTCATAGTTTGAAGCTTCGTAAGAAAACTTCTTCGCAGGATGTAAGGAAATACTTTTTCAGTGTAAGAGTAGTTGATAATTGGAATTCGCTAAGCGAGGAGGTAGTTAATGCTATCTCAATCCATAGTTTTAAGGACAGGAATGATAAGTATGACTAAGTCTAAAATGGAAGCGATCAGGAGACGGGTAGATACGAGCTTTGGGCTCTTTCCCGTAAACACAATTAGGTAATCACAATTAGGTAATCACACACACACACACACACACACACACACACACACACACACACACACACACACACACACAGGGATCGATATTTTGATATGGCTGGCTCTAGAACTAGAGGTCACAGTTTGAAGCTTCGTAAGAAAACTTCTTCGCAGGATGTAAGGAAATACTTTTTCAGTGTAAGAGTAGTTGATAATTGGAATTCGCTAAGCGAGGAGGTAGTTAATGCTATCTCAATCCATAGTTTTAAGGACAGGTATGATAAGTATGACTAAGTCTAAAATGGAAGCGATCAGGAGACGGGAAGATACGAGCTTTGGGCTCTTTCCCGTAAACACAATTAGGTAATCACAATTAGGTAATCACACACACACACACACACACACACACCACACACACACACACACACACAATGAGAGGCTGAGGGAATTAGACTTACCATCACTCGAAGCTAGAAGAGTGAGGGGGGA